>CM035791.1:36496832-36779332 GCA_020466265.1 Siphamia tubifer | reverse complement strand
TGGTAGGTATCAGTATCTGATACGCATCCATGAGCAATGTAATTATAAAAATACTAAAGCTTTTTTTAACATACAGGAGTTACTCTATTACATCTTACCTGTCATGTTAATACAGTGTTAGTGACTCTGTTTGAGAAAATGTAGAGTTAAAATCAGGCTTGTTTTAAGTTAAAACTACACTCAGCAAAAGTTGTAATTTATTTGCCATAATTACTTTATCAATGCTCTACTGTTGAATTGTATAATATGACAGAATCCAAATGTTGTTGCAAGACTGGAAGACATTTCACACATTTCTTTTTGGGTCAGAATGTATTTATTTAAAAAAAATAAAAAAATTCACCAACAGCTATTTTCATCCTTCGGAGAACTAAACTAAAAAAAGTCATAACGACAAAACCCTTTAGAAGTCCACTATTTTCAAGAAAGTATTCTGAAACCATAATCAAAATTTCTGTCTCCTTCCATCCACAGGAGCTGGCATTTTTGTCACCACCATTGTAGCCGGCAGTGTGGCACTGGTGAAGCCTTTTGCTGTTGCGTCTCGGCCCTTTCTGCGGGATGTCATCTTTTACATGGCAGCGGTGTTTTGGACGTTCGTCATTCTATTTAGAGGAACCATTTCTCTGGGAGAAACACTTGGTACACACACACATACAGATACTAATTTACTACTATTTTCATTATTATTTTTATTATTGCTTTTTTGTTTTGTCACTTGAATCTTCACTACAGTCTTTTCGAGTAGTTTTAGAATCATGTAGTTAGGAAACATATACCAAATTTACTGCACATTTACATGTGTACTGTTCAAAATCTCATCAGTTTTAGATATTCCCTGAGAGGGAGCTAAAATATATTTACATTGATTAGAGGTTGACTAATAATGGATTAATAATGAAATATTATTGATAATTTACAGCAGGGTGACATGGTATTGCAGTGAGTAGCACTTGTGCTTCACAGCACGAAGGTCCTGGGTTCAATTCCAACACTAGTCAATGGGAGGGGGACCTTTTTGTGTAGAGTTTGGGTGTACCCCACCATCACTTATAGGTAGTTGGGATAGGCTCCAGCTCCCTAGTGAGGATAATGTGGGTTCTGAAAATTAATGAATTGGCAGCAGGAACTGGCTAATATCATCCAAATATAATCTAGGCTAAAGCAATACACATTGAAAGGTATAAATTAATACATAAATTATGATCTCTTAACACCAAATTGAAAATAATTATTTTATTATCCTGGAAGTTGAGCCTTAAATTCCTAGAACAATTTTTGTGCTGACTACAGATGAACATTTCTTTACATTCAACTTTTCATAAGTGATAGAACGCTCTGTATTAACATGTTTTCATCTCTGTTTTTATTTCATTTTTCTCAGTTAAAATGAGTTATTCTCTTATATTTAATGTACTGATAACATGAGTGTTATTAGGAGCTCAGACTAAATTCAAAGTTTATTACACGAAAATAGAAAAATGAAGCAAATGTGACTTTTCAACAAAGTACTGTGTAAAATTAACAAGCATCTACAACCACTAATATTTGTCAAACTCCTTGTTTTTTTACTACTGAATCAATGTTGCAAAAGATGACAGTGTTCCTATCGTAATTACAGAGCCTCTCAATGTTCAAATGGGTCATATCTGGGGACCACAAAAAGCTGAGAAGCAGCATTTTACTTGAATTATTTGAGTATATAGATATAGACAGGCTTAGTGGTTCATCACTTATGAAACATGTTAGATTAGCAGATGGTGTAGGTCTTTGAGGGTTAACAGTCAATACCTGTCAGTGCCATCTTTGCACAGTAGTTTAGTGCTATGTGTGAATGACATTTCTTTGGTTCATTTTTCTAGGGTACCTAGGCCTCTATGTGGTCTATGTACTGACTGTAATTATCAGCGCCTACATCTACAACCGCCAGAAGTATTCAAGAAACTCCAGTATCCAGAATGACACACATTACCAAGGTTAGATAAACACACATGTACACACAAATAACTTAAAAAGAGCAGCACAGTTCACAGTGAATGTTGTTGGTCTTTGCAGCAGACTTTAATTCATCTGATACATCTGATGATGACGTTCCCCGTTTGACTGGCAGGACCAACCAACAGGAGTATGGTAGGATAACCCTCTGTAAAGTAGAAGTTGATTTTAAATACACGTTTTTTGTTTTTTTTTGTAGTATTATTAACATACACATGTGTTTAGAGTCAGAGTACAGACCTCTTCTGCCTTACTCGGAGTCGACAAGTCACATCTTCCTTAGTTCTATAAACCCTGTGGACAGCAGGAAGTGGAGGAGAAAACCACTGAGCTGGAGAATACTGAAAGTGGTGAAGGTGTGTGCAACAACAGAAAGAAACATGATGTTGAATTAGAAGAAAATGTCTGGACAGTAACACTGATCTTGGTTTTGTCTCAGACTCCTCTGGAGGTCTTACTGCTGCTCTGTATTCCTGTGGTTGACCCTGACAAAGAAAACAAGAACTGGCAACGCCCGCTGAATTGCCTCCATCTCATCACTGCTCCAATGGTGTGTGTGCTCACCTTCCAGTCTGGAATATGTAAGTGGCATCAGAAAGTGACTTTGCAGACACAGGACAGGTGTTAAATATTCGTCTTCCTACATACAGTGGTTGAAACATTTTTTTGGACGCCACTCTGTGTATTTGTGATATATTTACTGAATATACTCCCTTATGCACATGCTCTGATAAAGCATGTGAGGTAAAAAAAAAAAAAGTTTCAGTGAGACAGTGACATGATGTGCTGAAACTGAAAAAAAAACCCAATTTCATTACAAAAATGCAGATGCTGATGCAGTATAAAAACCAAACCTTTTGAAACACAAAATTAAGATTTTTCTGGAAAAAATATTTCATGATAATATTTTAAGTTGTGTACAATTGTAAGTTTGTATAAAAGCATTTTTAAAGGGTTAGGGTAGTAGTAAATAGTAATAAGAGACTAATAACCAACATTTGGCACAAATAAACTTTTGCATTAAAAGTTAAAAATATAAGTCCAATACAATCAGATCAAGTGGGTAGAGTACAATTCAGTAATATCTCATTAATTTTACATTGAACTGCAGGGTATAAACAGTTTTTCTGACTGTTTTCAGTCTTGACAGGTTATTAGTGATGAGTAGCCTATCACATGTGATGTTGGCTGTTGACAGAGAAGCACCATCGTCAGAGTCAAAATCATGGTTGATTAAAACAGCGACACAATAGTCACAAAATGCTGAATATATGATGCAGTAATCAGTTGATCTATTGTCTGAAAGCAGCTGTTGTTGTAAGTTGTTCTTAAATGTCCATATGTTTTCTGTGACTGATGTCTAGATGCAGACTATCTGATCCAGGGTCAGTTTCCTGTCTGGCTCCTGTTTCTTCTTCTGGGTATTTTCGTGTCTGCCATAGCCTTCTGCACCACCACCAATGACCAACCTCCCTCTTACCACCCAGTAAAGTATCTTCTGAACACCTTTACCAGATTATTCCTCGTGGTATTTTTATGTTGCATAATTTTTTCTTTTCCCGCTCCAGCTATTTGCTCTTCTAGGCTTTGTTGTCAGCGCAGTGTTGATCAGTGCAGCTGCCTCTGAAGTGGTCAGTCTTCTGCACATGCTCGGTGTGGTGTTGAGTCTTAGTAACACTGTGCTGGGACTGACTCTGTTAGCCTGGGGCAACAGCATAGGAGGTGATCATTTGTGTAGCTTCATCTTTTTCACTTAAATCATGTACAAGCAGATGACGGAGCCTAAAAACTACTAAATGATCTTTATGCATCTCTCTTTTCAGATTGTTTTTCAGACATTACTTTGGCCAGGCAGGGTTACCCACGTATGGCCATCTCTGCCTGCTTTGGAGGGATAATTTTCAGTATCCTTATTTTGACAAGTGTCAGTAAAGTTGTTAACTATCCAAGTCACAGTGGCTTTGTCCTTCACTATATTGCCTTCAGACATGCTTTTTGGTGTGGGTTTGGGATGTTTGGTGCAGATGGCAAAAACACAGTCTGAAGTTCAGGTATCGTCCTCTCACACAAATCATCAGCATATAATCCTGGTTAAACATTAATAGACAGTTGCATGTGACACAAGGGTGTTTTGAAAAACATTAACATAGGGCTTCTTCTTTTCTCCTCAGCTTGAACCAGCAGGTTTGCTGACATGGGTTCTTGCTGCATCCCTGGGTTTGTCGTTGGTTCTGTCCTTTATCATCGTCCCACTGAGCCGCTTCCACCTGGGCCGAGCATATGGGGTCTTCCTCCTCGTCTTCTATGCCATCTTCCTTCTTATTGCACTTCTTGCCGAGTTTGGAAAGATCCACCTGGGGTAGAACTGATGCCAAGACTAGCCTGTAATAAGGGATGCACTCTTATTTTACACATACACTGGTGCACTGTGAATATAGTAATCAAATGGACACTACTCCTGAGCACCAGGTTCAAACAAGGCATTATCATGAAAAACTAGAATTGTCTGCTGAATCTAATCAGCGTGCCTTAACTCAACCTCCAAAGAGGTTATAAAAATCAGTTGTCTAGCATTTGTATATGAACTGAAAGCAGGTTAAATTACTTGATACAATGCTGCTCTGGGAAAAATAAATTATTTTGGTTTTAGGTGTTTTTTTAAAAACACATAGTAAACGAGTTATGTTTTCTGTTTTTTTTTTTTTTTTATCAAAACAGTGTCAGTGGTTTGTGTCAGTTAATAGCATTTTCTACTGCAAAAAATACAGTCATCCATTCCAGTTTCGCCAGTTTATTAAAATCCCTTATTAATTCATACATCACAGAATAAGAAGTTATATAAAAGTAGAATATTTTGAGACATTAGTTAGGAGATACACAGTTGGGTTGCTTTGCTGGGTTGAGCTTAAAGTAGTGTTACAGATTCATGATTTTGGTCTTTTGACAGTTTAGTAGTACTGTCTGTGTTAATACTGGTCAGTGAGCCATTAAACTAAGGCATCAGGTTTAAGTACTACATGATTTTGAAAGAGGTCACAAATGGCCTACAGTATACACACATGACTGTAGTGATACAGTCTCCATCAGATGCTGCTCTACAGCTGCTGTCTTTGAAAAAGGCCATAAGGGAACAATGTTTCCACTTTGCTGAGCAACAGACCTGTACTTCGTTGTTCAGTGACAGATAAAAACATGGAGCCAACATTTGTGCCTGTTACATCAGTCCAAAAGGCCACACACTAGTTCCTCTCTGTGATAACTGGTGAGAGTGTGAGAACTTGAGAGACATGGAGTGATGTGGTCTTAGCATTTTTTTTAAAAATGCGAAGGTGTGTTTGTTTAAATTGTGCATTAGTTGATGCTATGAGGTCCAGTCTGTGAATTGAGCTGAGGCCCAGGGAAGGGAGATGGATTAGGGTCAGGACTGTCCAGCACCTGCTCCTGGCTTTGGTCTGGCTGAGGCAAGTTTTCTCTTGAATACTCTGCATACCATTCCTGTTAAAACAAAGAGAATAAAGTCAAAACTGTGCAACAAGCAGGCTAAAGGGTATACCGGTCAGATTGCAGATAACTCACCTGTATTTCCTCCTCATACATTTTCATGCTGAGGTCACTCTTTGTCCTCGACCTGTGGCCTAGATACACCAGTGATGAGTGCTGTAAACACGCAGGCAAAGAGGAAACAATTAGTGGGAATTCACATGTGGAGTAGAGGACATAAAGATAATGCTCTGGTGTTTGCTTACCCCACTCTTGTCCATAGCTTGTAGGACACCCTGTAAAGAACTGAGCGATGACTGTCCTGGACAGGTCTGTTTGTACAGCTCCAAAGTCTCAAGAGCCTCATCACGACTCACCTCAACTTCAAATACTATCCCGTTCTCATCTAGAAAATGTACACACAGAGACTCTAAAATTATTTACTGATCTACCACCAATTCATACCTGATAGACAGCTCAGTATATGTTCTTCTGTCCTTTATCAGGTAAATTATGGATTTGATATCAGAATATCTCTGCAAGAACTTATTTTCCAAAATGTGCCATCTGTAAAAGGTGCTTTAATGCACACACTTCAGCCACAGCCACAGCCACACACACACACACACACACACACACACACACAGCCCCACCCTCTGGGTTTTCCAGTGGTTCCCGGTTCTTGCGGCTGTAGTTCATACGGAACACAAATGCATCCAGAATGAAAGCCACAATGATGGTCATCACCACCTGGAGAGCGTGAAGAAAATAACGCACACATACATAACAGCTGTCAAATGTATCGACACATAGATAAAAGCAAGAATGCAGTGGCAACTCACAAGTACATGTGACAGCATGAGTCTCACCATGGTAACGATATAAAACGTCATGAAGTACAGTCGGCTCCAGTGACTTGTCATAGATGTAACTCCTTCCTGTGGGAGTGAAAACAGCAGCAGGTCAACAGTGACACCATGTGACCGATGATGACACGGGATAGTGAAGACTGATGAGACTGTTTAGATAAAGGACTTGAACGCACCATCGTAATGTACCAATTGTTGACCACAGTCAGCTCAAATAGAGTCACTGGAGAAAAAGGAATGAATTTGATTAATGACCAACAAACAAAAATTAATATATAATGAGAGGAAGTAAAGGCTGAAATAGCACAAGTATTTAAAACCAAGAAGTAGAGTTTCTTGACAATAAATCTTGTGAAGAAATGAAAATGAAACAATTAGAGAACTGAAAGTATTAATGAAATGACTACTGTTTTTTTTCCAGAAGAGAAAAAGTAGACAATTCCTGTTTTATCTTTAAAAACCATAACATGAATTACCAAAGCTGCTGAGAATGTTGTTGAAGTTATTGAGATAATAGTAGCCTTCTTCTGTTTTGTTTCCATGGGTGCCGTTGATCAGTCTATAGGAGTCTGCCACAGTGCTGGTGCTGAGGGGATATAAATAAAAAGTCATAAGTATAATGCATCTGCCGCTGCATAAATGAAACTGATGTGGAAAACAAGGACAATGTATCCAAACAATTCCAACAACTTATGGGAATATATGTATATTTGAATTTTATCATAAAGAAATATGGACAAATATTCAAAAGGCCTTTTGAGAAAAAAAAATATTCAGAAAATGATGATCAATAAAACACTACATATGAGTTAAATGTTGATTACAAGAGATTATAGAATTATTACTCACTTGCAGCAGTTGGGGTAAACCACACCAGAAAAGAACTCCATCCCCACAATGGCAAAGGAATAGTAGAAGATGATTAACGTCAACCCCAGACTCGCCATTCGCGGAAACAGTTCAAACATAGTGTCCAGTACATTGCGATACCTCTGCTTTATTTTAAACAACCTGTAAGAAGTAATGGGCCAGATTAAGACTAAATATTGCTGTTAATAATCTTAAGAGAAGAAGTGAAAGCTCACCGGAGCAGCTGAAGTGGTCTGAGCACCACAATGAAGTAGAATGGCTCCATGTCGAAGGCGAGCGCAATCAGACCAAGGAAGGCAAATACTGTCACCGAGAAGTCAAACCTGGACACGAATACAGTAAAGACCACTGTTAGAAATTCATATAACTTGTCTTTGAATGAAACATAATACATATTTAACGGAATACTGAACATTAGACAAAATTCATGCAAAAACCCAGTTTAAGTTACCACTCACAGATTCCACCCAGAGCTGAAATAAGCCACTGGCCCCAAACCTGTTATTTTCAACAACACCTCTACACCATAAACTGAAAGAAAGGGGAAGGACAGAAAGAAGTAGCATTTTTATTAGTAGAAATACATGAAAGCACCACTTTTGCACCATATAAACACCAATATGATTTTACTTGACAAGTCTTCTAGAGTTGAAACATTCTTGAAAAACATATTTTTCCAAATATGAAATCAGAATTTCTCTGACAATACCGACATTCTAAATTATGTGAACGTGTATAAGAAAAACAGATTTTCTAAACTTTACATATTGTTCAAAAAGGATCCAGGCACACAGTCTCTTGCAGTTGTTTCACACTGTAGGAACAGTAATCAACATAATTTTTGGGCTGAAGTCCCCTGGTACCTGGTTGTTATTTCAGAAACATCTTGATGCCAAGTCTATGGCCCAGAGAACATAAAGAAAAAATAATGCTTTTAAATTTCAGTTTTGTTGACATCAGGTGATAAACACATACACAAACACATATATATATGTTTCTCTTAACACGTACCCGTTTTAGTTGTGTGATACCAAAGATTACAACCACAAACCAGGTAAAATTAGTAACCATAACATGCTGTGCACTTTTAATACCCCTTGACCAAAGGTAGTGATTACGTGACTGAAAAGACCTTGGAAAACTAGGTCACGGTGAACTTTTTTCAATGGGATTCTGCTCCATCCCAAGATCTACTGTATAAATTTGGTGCAAGTAACTCAATGCATTCTTAAGATAATCTGATTACAGTGTTGAATGGACAAACAAAACAATTGCAACCAATTCAGATTTTTGATTAATAGTATTTTATACATTTTGTCTTTGTTATTATACAAGTTGTATCACTTTATTTTACTCGTGTCCCTTGCTTAAATTTTTTTTTCAGGCATTGAAAACATCTGAATTCTGATCACTTAGAATTGCTAGAATTAAATGACTGCATACGTGTGTGCATATGTCAAAAGCCTGATGTGCTGGAGAAATTCTAAACTCAGATTTGGAATCAGTTTACCTGATAAATAATCTGGTATGTTTCTGCTAATAGCAAAATCACTGCTGACCATTATTTTCTACGAGAAACTCATGATACCCGACTTACTTGTAAGGAAGACAATGTAGCTCCAGGGGACAAATCTGGACCAGGAGAATCCACCTGAGGACACAGAGATCAGTGACACCAAACACATTCCCTTCAGTCTCATGTTTACATGTTCACCGGGGAAACACTTACTGTTTAGCGTGTACGTCTCCACAAGGATCCACACACCATTAATGGCAACCACTACATCTGCAGCCACAAAAATAAAATTATAATATTTACAAAAAGAGACTTAGATGTGCGAGAGAGACTGGGAAGTATTCATTTGTAAGACTTACACATGGCGTATTGAAAGGCCTTGGACTTCACCAGCAGGTTAATGCCTGTCAAGATAAAGAATATAAACCAACACCAATATAGAAGTGACAGGCAGGTTACAAATTGAATAAACAAAAGAGAAATGGACAGAGAACATGCCTTTAAATATAAGGAATGTTGTTTGAGGAAGGTCATCAAACCAATATTCACCGCTGCGTCGTGCCTAAACGACACAAAGTACATGCTTTTCAAGAACACCACCAAAGTGTGGAACATGTATACACGACACATACATACAAAAGTCATTTACCTTCCATTTAAGGCCTGTGACTTCATAAAACTTATAAAAGTCTTCTAAACTGTGGAAAATGAAATATACAGAGTGAAGAAAACAAGTTTGTTTATACCAAAAAATTTTACAACTGCATATATACATTTCTCAGTCTCTACATTAAAATCCAATCTGTATATATGGGAAGTATCTACAGAAGTAAATACTATTCAGAGAAAAAAACAGCTATGAACCAAAGAGGTAGTATTTAGTATGACCTCTTTCACTGGTTTGTTCAGACTATGAGAATTACTGAATTGATTTTCTGATGTTTTATATCAGATTTTATCCAACATATGTTAGATGTTTCTAAAATTTTGTGCTGCTTCCTGTAATGATGTCAGGAGTCATACTGAACACTGACTTTAACCTTTCCAACCCATTTGATTCAGTTTTTGGCATCTTTTAACCATGCACACATATTTTCTTGTATGTGAAAAAAAGAGAATGAGAAATAAATATGGATGTTCATTTCAAATGTGCAAAAACCAAAAATCTAGAGGTAGTTTGAGACTTTTACTCAGTCCTGCATGTGAATGCTCTGGTTGCAGCATTCAGAAAAAAATAAATGTTTTATTTAGTGGGTGTGAGACATTTACCTGAGCATGGGAGCCCCTGAGGTGTTGAGAGCTTTATATGTGAGGAAGCGGTCTCTGGCAGACATTCGTGGTCTGTAAAACCGCATCAGACCATCAAACTGCTTTAGTGACACCCCCATTGGCCTCTGGAAGGAACGCAACAGCAACACAGGAAAACATAAGAAAAAAAGCATTTTTTAAATTAACTAATATTAATAATATATATATATATATATATATATATATATATATATATATATATTACACACACAATAATGCCTAATTTCTACAAAGTATTCATTACACTGCAATGGAATAACACATACCTGTCGGCTTACTAACAGTTGAAATGCATGGTCAATAGCTGAGCGTTTGTGAAGTAAAAGAGATTTAAACTTCATCTTCTCAACGTCATTGAAGGTATCAAACACTACTGCCAGAAGCTGGAGGATCAAAGAAAAACATGAAGTGATGTGCGTGCGTGCGTACATACATACAACTACAACAAATGCAATAGAAATTGAAGCAAGGCATAGTTTTGGTTTTAGACTGATTTAGAACTGAACAAAAGAAAAATGCTGAAACTTAAAGACTATAAAAAATGCAAACTCTACAGTGATGTTGATCATAATTATATAAATTAATCAACCTGATGTTGCTTTAATGTGATAGTACAAAGTGTGCTAATACCAGGTTCATAATGAAGTAGAGCTCTATGGAGAGGTAAACAATGAAGAAAACACAAGACCAGCGGTTCTTCGAATACGCTGGCATCATCACATCAGGAAAACTGCAAGAAAGATGAGAACAGGAAACACATAAATACAAGGGTGCAGGTTTGATCTCAAAAGTAGTACTGACACAATGGCCAACCCCAAATAAGACATAAATATCTAGAAAACTACTTGGAGAGGGAAGGCAGTTCAGCTCCCACCCCCCCTAAATAACCAAAGGAGCGATAGGTTTCACCATCACTTCCGTGAGCAGCTATCTGCCCCAACCAACCAAATGTAAAACACACTTTTGCCACCTCACATACCTCCACCGATCACCAACAAAATGTAATCATTCATTCCTTGTGCCAGTATCAACATTTCCTGAAAATTTCAGCCAAATCCATCTATAGATTTTAGAGTTATCTTGCTAAAAGACAAACAGACAGACAGACAAATGCCAGCAAAAACATAACTCTGCTGTTCCTTGGTGGGGTAAATATTTGTTCATCTTTTGGTTAAACTGACTGAACAGGATCTGAAACTAGTTTGTTCTAAAATCAATGCTGAAGTTCTTTTTTCTAAAATAAACTTAAAAGATGTCTGGGCTACTTTGCTGAGACTGTGGCCCCGTGACCTGGATCTGGATAAGCAGAGGACGCAGAGTATGAGAATTTAAGACCAAAAATGTCAGCTTTTATGAAAATAGTTGTTTAACATCAATATCTCAATATATACTGATTCACAAATTACATTTAACCATTAGAAGTTAACCTAAAACCCTGGATATGCACCTGTTACCTCATCAGCCTGTTCTGCTTTACGAATGTGTTACAATCATAAAATAATTAACATAAAATAATTCATTATTGGTGATTTTTTTTTTAATTGGATTTATAGACTGAAATTCACCCATCAACATTTAAACCAACTGATAACTAGACGGTTACCCCACAGATGCCAGAAACCAGGGTTACATTAGTAGTAAGATCAGGTGACATTATTACTTTTAAACTATTTCATATAAGTAGTTTTTTTACCCAATGCCAAGAAAACGTGTTGGCAATGTTCCCGTTACCTTCACTCTGTTTTGATCGTAGTATGACAACGTATAAAACACATTTATATGGACAAACTTCTAGTATGAGTTCTGTACAGCACATTCAATGGGAAATACTACCTACTGGATGTAATTCGAGCTCTCTGAAAGATCAAATATTAGTACCATCCAAATCTAAACCTCTCCATGAGTAACAAGAACCCAAATAAAAACTCATATGCTGCATGAAAAAGAATTTATGCTGAGTTCTAACAGAGGAATTATCACTTACATGCAATTTGTGTAACGATAACTACAAAGTATCGCGTGTACTGCTGTGCTTACTTTGCTGTGGTCAGCAGAACAAACAGACTGACGAGGCTGTTCTCCAGTGTGTTGAAGTACTGTGGTGAGACAAGAAAGTTTAAGTCAGGAAATGTTACCACTACAGAGTGCCTCATGTGTCCCCAAACTTACATAACTCAAACAATGGAGAGTCAAACAGACTATAAAATTAACATACCGGGTCAGCAGTGTTAGGAGAGAAGAGACAGAAACCTGGAATAGACATGAGGCCAGTCAATGACAACAAGAGGTGATGCTTCCTTCTCAATTAATGTTCACAGCAGAGGAAAGAAAACAATCAGCAGATGTATTAGAGTGTAAATTAAAATAATAATTCTTACCCAGAATAGCAAATATAACCATGAAAAACAGCAGTAAGAGGAGGATGTCAATAAAGGGTGGAAGGGACTGGAAGATCTGCCGCAAGTTTCTGAGTGGATAAAAAAAATGGCATCAATCGCAAAGAATCTTTTGGGTTGATTTTTTTTTTTTTTTAATCATTTCAAAATACTGTGGTATAACTTATTAACATTTGATTCCTTTGTGATTACTTTTCTAAGACAAGTTTTAAACTTGGCAATGAAGCTGAAAAGTCATAAAGATATGAACAACACTTAGAGCCCTTTTGTGATTTCACACAAAAAATCCTGCAAAAATTCCAACACTGAAAGGTGTTTGTGTACAACCACATAGTCACCTATCTTAGTAGGACTCTTATATTTTACCAATAAACTATTTATGGAAAAGGACATATTGAGATCTAAGCACTTCACAAGTGCTTTGATCAGTAACTAAAATGTTACTATAAATTCTATCAGTAACATAATGGAGTATAATTAGAACTATTTTGTAATTTTTGTAGAATTTACCAGTTTTCTGTGTTGTGTCAAACATGAACAAGCAGCACCAAAGATGGAAAAACCAAAAATGAGGAAATCAATGTTAAAATGTATGTACAGTGAAATGAAACTAATGACTAATGTGTCATTTCTGTATGTATATGTCAATATGTTTAACCTTTTGCATAAGGGAGTTAAACATTTCTGGCTTTGAGAAATTAATCTTATCTTAAAATGGCAGGTTTATTTAGTATAACTGAGCAAAGAATCTATAATCATCTTTCATATGGTGCATTCAAGTAGTCTAAAAGGACTCCTTGTGTTTCGAGGCCAAAGAAAACCTATTTTGTAACGCAGGATTTGAGCAAATCATGGGTATGAAGTTTGAAAATACGATGAACAGCTCTAAGTGCTGTGACCTGAATGTGACTCTACTGCTTCCAATTCATGTCTCAACACAGAAGTTTGGAATAGTGGCTTCACTCAGCTATAACAGCACGAAAAAACATTGGTTCATTTATATTTAATTTGGTCTGCAGACCGAACATCTGTATTTTGGCCCTTCCAGCTTCCCATTTGTTTCCTGGACTTGTAGACTGTTATACATGCATGATCTACAAACTTCAGGATCCCTGTGTTAACTGCTGTACAGTATGTTCACATTTGTTTGAGTCACTGCTTACCTGCGTACAGCACCACAATATCTACAATCCACCAAAAAAATAGGGCGGAGAGCTCTGGTAACTCGTACATGTGATGTCTGACGAATCAGTACCACTATGGCCTCCACAAACTGTACCAGCAAAACACATGTCTGTACAATGACAAGAAAATACAAAGATTATATAAAGTGGCTGTGGATGAACAGAGCATAAGACAATGTGGTGGCAGTCTCCAATAGCTACCTTCACCATGGTCCTCTTGTGTCGTATGAAAGTGTGGAAGCCTAACCAACGTAGCTTCATGCACAGTTCAAATGCCACCATAACCAAAGCCAGCAGCTCCAGAGTGGCATGGACCTGCACAAAGCATCACACATAATGATGTTTACGTCTACAAGACAGGAAACGGTACAAGCACATGTTTACGTTGACTCACATAGACATCTAGGCGCAGCGACGGCACTGCTGGAGCTTCACATAGAGACAGCATCATGAGCAGGAGGCCAGTCAGCAGCTCCATCATGTAAAACAGGTGGTTGTGGGCGAACAGGTATGCTGCCAGCGCCTTTGGGTTTCGAGGGTGGGTGAAGAACTTATCATTGTTTTCTCCTTCCTGTGTAGAAAATTAAACACAAGCCACAATACAGCACATTAGCATTTTTAGATTTTATATAATGGTACTTGTGGATTTTCAATAGGAGAACATGGATGCATCGTACAATGTGTACTTTTTTTTTTAAACTGTCTTTTTTTAAACATAACTTCTCACTCAAAATTAAATGTAAATACAGCTTTGAAAAAAAAAAAAAAAGAGACCACTGCAATTTTCTCAAAATTCACCATTCACTACAGATGGAAACTACCTTTTAACTATAATCTGGTACAGTACATCTCTGTCTCTGTGAGCTCAATGTTCTCTATATATTGTCCCTTAAATAAAGGAATATAAGAAAAAGAAAATAAAAAACAAACATGTCTGCATGGTTAACAGCCGTTTCATTCCTGTATCTGTTGAATTCGAACATAAAAATACCTTATTGTACTTCATAAAAATCTGATCCATGTTTTATTTAAGAAGGAAACGTATAAACACCACCATTATGGCTATCACCATCTTCTTACAACAGATAAAAACAATACTCTTAGTAGCATAAAAATCATTGGAATCCAAAAATACCAATTGGAAAATATCGTACTTCTGATCTGACAATGTTCCCAAATCCTGAGGACTGGTTTTTCTATCAAGATAATGCTCCTTGCTTCAGCTAGATCAATAAAAATATGAATGACAGACTGCCAGATGAGACCCTGTCATGACCAGCCCAGTCTGCAGACCTGAATCAACTTTGAAATATTCCAGAGCAAAATGGAAGGTTACATGCATACATTGCTGAGCATTTTGAATGTCTCTGCCAGGAGCTGCACAAAGTCGTCCAACAGCAAATGAAGGAGAGCAAAGACGTGAAAGCTGCCACTGAAAATCAGGTTTATTCCACCAAATATTGATTTCTCAAATTTTAGTATTGTGTTGTTTAGAAATAAGTATGAACTGATTTTCTTTGTATTGTTTGAGCCTGAAAACACCTGCACTTTTTGTTATTTTCACCATGTCTCATGCTTCTGCAAATACATGGACCTATTTGAAATTTGGGAGAAATTTAGAGAATAAAACAAAAATGTTCATTTTACTCCAACGCATACGTGTAAGTGGTAAAATTAGAGAAAGTGATAATTTTGCAGTGGTCTCATTTTTTGCTATACATCTACCAAATGAAATCAGGGATATGAACAGTAAGTATATAGCATTCAGGCAAAATCTCCAATGTGAAAAAACAGCAAAAACAAAATAAATTAAACAGATATATAGACATATATACACAAAATAAAATAACATTTTAAAAGAAGTTTATGCAGTTGATTGGGTGTTAAATTGCTCATTCTATAAATGTCTGTATATTTTAGGAAACACTTCTAAGCTTTATGGAATTTTGCACCATTTTTAATAGTGTGCTTTAAGGCTGGTATGTACAACAGATATCTACTGTATTTTATTTATTTTCCCCTTCTATTATATCATGCTTTTATCAGGTTTTATATTGGCATTTTAGTGATATCTAAGGTCTTTTATTTTAGTCTGTTCTTTATCACTGCTGGGATGCTTCAGTGTTTCACTAAATTTTATTCAGTTATAGTTGCTTTAAATGGTCATCCTCTAGATTTTTGAAATGTATGTCATGTTTTGACTTCAAATCACTATTTTCAACCACAACTAACCCTCTTGTTTCTTTAGCTATCACTTGGAAACAACATTCAGTGTTTAAATGTAAATGAAACATTGATACCAACAGAAATTAAGGCTTTTATTATAATAACATTTCAAATCAATAGGAATGAATTCAAAGTCCCACAAGCTGTAGGTGTGATGTGTCCCAATGTTTTTGTCCATATAATGAATAAGTATTAGTTCCTTACATTTACAAAAAACATATTGACTGGTTACTTGTGACATTAGCTTATTGAATACTAAACATCACATGACACAAGTGAGCATTTTATCTTTCTTACCGTCTTCACTGCAGCAAAAAAAAAAGCATACTTAAGAACTGGGAATCCGAGGAATCCACCACAAGGAAGTAGTGGATGAATGAGCTTGTGTCTTGTACTCTATTCTGTTAAGGGGAAACCCATAAACTTCGAGCATGTCTAGTGTGACTGTATTAAGTGTTCTAGTTATTTTTTTTTTATGAAAAAAGAAATGTACTGGTTCTGTCCACAATATACTTACATCATTTTTATATATAGAGAACATGTATTAAATGATATGCAAGTTATCCAAATATTAAATTGCCTACATTGGTATAAGACACTGAGTAACAGTTCAGCCCTGAATGTATTCACCACAACACCATCATTATGAAGCAGTCTCATAAACTCATTTAATTTAGCAGCTCAGTGCTTTTCCTGCTATAACTTGGTGTATTTTTTTTCTTGTAAAATGGAGGAATAAGAGGAAAAGGTGATGAACCACTTCTTAATACTCCTGTGAGGAAAATGCATCGGTCATAACACCAAATACTTTTTAACAATCAAAAAGATGCCAATCCACCTTAAATCAGAATATGTTTATGATGTATGGTAAATGAAAATCAACTACAAATGATCAACTAGAAAAAGTTTCCCCTGTTTAAACATTACTGTGAAGGTATCTGCTATATTTTCCAGCTGTAATTCCTTTTTCTACAAGTTTATTACATACAGCTGGTTATGATATAAATGCAAACATTTTACAAAGACACAGATAAAGCCATCAGCTTTTATGATGCAGATGGTGTCATAAAATATTACCGGATCTATCTATCTATCTATCTAGTTACCTTGTGAACGCAGTAACTGACAAATGTCAGAATGCAGTGTGTGTTAATACCTGTAGGTAGATGGCGGCCTCCTGGTAGTTCATCTCCCAGCTTTGCCGTAATGACACATTTTGGGCTCTGTAGTTTTGAGGCCCTGGTATTGAGATCACAGCATTGTTCACTATATCATAATTACCTCCTCCTCCATCTGGAACATATAAGTGACATTGTGTTTAGAAATAATGTTCCATTTAGGGTTGCATGACATTTTCATGGTACGCAACATTACATTTTCAAAGAAATATTGTATTGAAAAGATATAATCAGTTACCATGATCCTTAAATGAATGAGGGTTTTTTGTTTTGTCAGTGTAGTTTAAAAAAAAAGTTTTCATTTAAAAATCTTTTTTTTTTTTTTCTTATGGACATATGGGTAAAAAGTATAACTAAAATAGATAAATAAATGGGTATATCTCCCATTTGAAAGGACATAAATATTACTTTGTTCACCTGGTTGCCTTTTCCCACTACAGTACATAATCAGATGTATGCGTGTATGTTAGCAATGTTCATATCAGGGAGTTCTATTAAATGAGTATATCACTATAAACATAATTCCATATTTCAAAAAGTAAAGTGTTTCTTTCGATTTTCATGCCTTAGTATTTGAACTGATATGTATTGGTCACACAGAGGGTTATACCCGTACCAATGTGGTCCAGCTCTAATTGTAAAGCATAAGAGGAGATCACTATTGGACCCTCATTTTGGGGCTGTTCTTCATGGATGCCAGCTGTGTCAGCCTGTCCGTATAAGCCCTCCATTGATCAGTTCAGGTTTGTGTTCCACAGCTGTGTGCTGTAATTATTAATGTCACTAAAGTCCACAGCTCCAATCTTTGTGTGTGCGTCATTCACAGTCAGCTGGTGTTGTTCCAGCAGCCACATACATCTGGAGATACAGATGGTCAAACATTCCACCCAGGCCTGATGCAAAGCCCAGACGTATTTGGGTGTTGTCGGCAACAGAGTTCGGATGAGAGTCCTCTCACATCAACAATAATCCAGGCCAAGATGACAGATGAAAGTGACTTTGAAGACAGTGGAGAAAGTGCACCATACAAAACGACCAACAAAGCTTATGAGGGTTGATCCTTTTTTTTTTCCACTACAATTTTAACAGATAACTTCTCACAGATGAGAGACAAGTATGGACGATAACAGCCACACTTGTAGAATGACACTTCCTTCTTGCTCAGCAGCAAAGTTTGAACTTTAAACCCAATGTTACCCGCCACTCAATAAAAAAAAGTCCTGTTTGCACTGATGTCACATTGCCTATTACACTTCTGTTCAGGACAACATAATTTAGACAAGTGACAGATAAGTCACAGAGGGGATTGATCACATGCTACAAAATAGAGTGACTCACTTTTAAAGAAGGGTGAGACATTTAAATATCCAACAACAGTGTAAAAATCACTAGGAGATCTGAATACTCATTATCAAGTGACAAAGATAGTTCCTGTCTTCACAAGGGACTCAAAAATACAAATGACAAAAATGTAACCAAATTCTCCAATAACTTCTATTTACAAAATCTGACATCTTATCACTCTCATATAAATCATTGCTTCTTTGTTGAACAGTCAATAATTTCTCCAAGTGCCTTTTTGCTGCTGCATATTTTTGTCCTTTGCGAGTCAGTGTCAGTTCTCCTCCCTTGCACTGTGGTCACATGTTTTTTCCTTCAGGCATGACTCCTGGGGCTAAAAGTCTGCAGCAGTAGAGGACACCATACAACTCACTGAAATGCAGTCACAGACGTTTCCTCTCCAAAGTGACCCCAGACAGAGATGAAGTATGAAGATCCAATTCCAGTCCAGCGACAGCTTGGTTGTTATCCTGACAGGAGTACACCCTGTGTCTGCTGTATGCCTTTCCAACCCCCCATTTGTTTGAGAACAATAACATGTTTAGAGCTCTCAGTCAATAACATGGTGGGTTCAGGCTCACAGAAACACAAACACACTCAGTAGTCATAACTGCCAGCCAGGGAAAAAAAAATTACTTCAGTAATGATCTGAAGAGTTTGCCCAACAGCAAATGAATGAACTCCACACTTTGATCCTAGCCTTTAGCTGCCACTGATGAAAAATACTGCAAATACAGCTTTCTTTCTCTCCAAAAAGTGAGTCCAACTTCAAACTCTCTCACCAGAAAATTCCCACAATAGTAATCAGCAATACCAGTGTGACATTTCCTCTTATCCACAACCACCACCCACATATCCTCAGAAAATAGTCCTCTTCTCTTCCTGTTCAACCCCAGAGCCAGAAAAAAAGATCCAATAAGCTCACACACAAATATACTTACACACAGGCTACAGACATTCACACACACTGCCCATAAGCACCAGGGAGGGGCTGAGGGGTCCACAGCCTGCTGATGCTGCAGTTTGTCAAACGGGTCATTTTGTAGGTTATATGTGAGGAATACAAAGGGAGCAGGATTACTAGGCACTATGGATGCATGGACACACACACATACACACGTGATCTCAGAGGTGGACATCTCATTTCTGCATTAAAGCGGTGTGGCATGGACAAGCAGCATGCATACAGCTGACAGTCAACAACAGCAAACAATCAACTTCAGACTGCACATGTGCACATTTGGTAAGTAGAGGAGATTACCAATTATATCATAAATATACCAAATCAAAACAAGCCAAAATTAAAATTCTCAACAGCTGTACAGAATTGTACACATTGCTTGAAATTTTGTGTCACATAATTTTTTTTATGTTACTTACTAACTTAAA
The DNA here is from genome assembly GCA_020466265.1 of Siphamia tubifer. Classification (NCBI taxonomy): domain Eukaryota; kingdom Metazoa; phylum Chordata; class Actinopteri; order Kurtiformes; family Apogonidae; genus Siphamia; species Siphamia tubifer. The sequence continues at coordinate 36,759,580 of CM035791.1, read as the reverse complement.
AGGTTAGCCATTTATGATGTGGAAAAACCTTTTGTGGGGAGTGGATATCTTTCTAATGTAGTTTCAAGCAGAAACGTTTAGTTAGGTGTACATATAAGCACCAATGCTGGGATCAAGTAGTATGCTGCGGTTGGAATTACAGTGCATACACGTTCAATACACTTAAATACTTGAAAAAATACACTTATATCCTTATGTAGTGTTTTTATATTTTGGTATCTGTAAGTTCTTCAATTGTTTTATGTACAACAGTGCTGTTGTTTTATTTCTTTCAGTATTCAAAGTCAAGGCAACTGAATCTCGTTCTGGTTAAGTACTTTACAGTGTGAGATTCAATGACAAAGTCTATTTCCGTCTAAGTGTGGTATAAATAAATAAAAATGGCAAATAACTACATGTTGCTTTAGATACATATGAGATATTGAGTCATCATTAAAAGTCATTGTAGCAGTGCCAGCTTGAGCTCCCACAGACAGATGCACTTGGAGGATATGGAGCTTATACTCACTCTCGTCTCCCCTCTCTGTGTCCTCGTTAAGCAGACCACTGTTAGCTTCGTCCCAGGTTAAGATGAGAGGCACATCGTCATCTGCCTCCATTCTTGCAGAGAAACAACTGTAATTCTCGGTTCAGTGGGATAAGTGATTACCTTTCGGTTTATATCGATGTAAGATAAGCACTAATTAAATAAGTGCTCTGTCTCTACAAAGCACAGGGTAACTGGACATTTTGAGACCTCGCAGCAAACGAAGCAATGTAGTTTCTACGCTTTGCTAACTAGAAGTACCCAACTAGGTGAAAGAAATGTCTCAGTTCCATCTAAAATGCAAAAGCTACCAGCTATTAAGTTGTTTGTTGCAGACACGGCCTGTTGGTTTCAGTTTAAATCTTTGTCCTGGGGCAGATGACATATGTCACCGAATCAAGTGTCTCAGTGTCACTCAGGCTAACAGACAGAGACTGTCCCTCCGTGTCCATGAAGGCGTCATCGTTGCAGTCCTGCTAAATAACAAAATCGTACCAGTTCTAACAACATTTGAGCGGGTTTTTACCTTAACATTTTAGAACAAAATTTTGTATCTGAAGAAAAGTAAGAACACCTAGCGCAAAAACAGTACTTGTTAAACCTCTATCGGTATAATTTAGGTTGATCAACAAACTTTCACGACACTAAAGCAATTCACGGCACGCTGAGTGACGGTACCCACACTTTCAAAATAAAAGTCCATGTGTCCAATTAGATGTTTTCAGGACTACTAGTCAAAGACTACAGAATGTAACTAGAACCTTTTTTTATTTGTAAGTAATATATTTTATTTTATTTCATATGTGATAAAACGATATTAGCATCTATATTCTATACAAAATGCTTTCCACTCGGCGCCATTTTAATACTGACATTTACGCTGAAGGTAACCTAGCAACGTTAAAAAATACACAAGCTTTTAACGAAAGTGTTGGTTGATGGTCTACGAGGTATGTAAGCTAGCATTAGGAAAATGTGTTGTAATATTTTTACTCTAAATATAACCAAATATTATTTACTAGAATTTGTGCATTAACTGTTTTCAGATATACTGACAAAGTTTAGCCAACCTTACTTTGGTACTTGTCTACCCGTTAAACAACGTTTAACTAGTTAATGTACTAATACACTGACGTTATGTAGATGTTAAATTTACCCTTAATACAGCAGCAAACGACAGAAATTTAACATAAGGGTCCATAATGAGGTTAAAGTATTATTTCTTATATAACACTGAAAATGTTTTTACCTTAAAATGAATGAAACTAAACAAATAAATTGTATTTGATTTTGAGATTATCTTCCAAACAGTATACAGTCATTAAAACGAGTTACATTATTACTAGCTATAGCACTTAACATGGGCATATTAAGGCATCAATTATTTCAATAACAATAATTCTTCATGTATTGTTTTTACTTAAATTTAATACTGTCATTTTATATTTTAACATAATTGCATTTTTACCTTTCTTCCAGTAACATACCTAAATACTGCAGTTGATTGCACTATTTGGTAATAAAGGACAGATGATGATGATAAACATTTAAACATATTTACTTCTTATATCCAAATAACAGCATGTCTGCAGAAGTGACAAGAACGCCTGCAGAGGGCAACACTCTTCTGTACATCCGTCCCCAGCAAAAGGAAAAGACACAGCTTGAGGATGCTCATGTCCTGTCGAGGCAGAAGCAGCTCTCTGTTGAGGCAGAGCACATCTCTAACATACTGGAAAACTGCATCAGTCAAATTGAGATTGCATTGACTTTGGTGGCTGTCATTGAGAATGACAGTATGCCTGTTGTTATGGATGAGGAGATGAATAGAATACTTCAAGAGCACCAGCTACTTTGTGAAAGACTGGAGACACTAGATACTGTTAAGTTAAAGTCACATGGGGAGCAAGAAGTTGGGGAAGTGGGTGAGAGGAAAATGGCTCAACTTGAGACAGCAGTCAAAAACTCATTTAGGAATCTGCTCAGGTTTGTCAGAGGTAAACCTGAAGCAATTTGTAGTCTGAAAGTAGGGCTAGGTGTGGGAGTTGGGGAGAGTCAGTACTTGCTAATTGGGGGGCTTAAGAAGTTTCACAAAAAAATTATTAAAAAGCTGCTGACCAGCCCAGAGAAAGAGCGTCAGATTCTCTATTCACAGCCAACTTCACTGTATATCTTAGAAAAAGTGGAGATAGAATCAGTGGAAGAAGCTATAACTAAAAAAGCCACTGCCATCAAAGAAACTGATGCACAGGTGAAGCACCAAATTAGACATTTCTGCATGTACAATATACAACACACACAAAGAAATGATTGCCTTAAACTGCCTTCTACTGACATCACATATATGTTTTTCTCACTGTATCCCAGATTTCTGAACTTGAAAATGAAATCCAAAATTTGGAGAGGTCATTGAATGACGCATACACCCCTGAAGTTGACATGGCACTTTTTGCAGACAAACAATGCAAGCCATACATCAAAACAGCAAAGAAAAAGCAGGACAGCAAACAACAGGAAATTAATCAGGTCAATATCCAGCTCAACAATTTGTTCCTCAAAAACAGGAAGACAGAAAGAGTAAACCAAGAGGTATGTTAACTACACAATTGTATTATGATTCATATACAATATTTATTTTAACATATGTCCATGGCATGTTTTAGAAAACTGAAATGGTTAAGATGGAAATTGAAGACTTCCTCCGAAAATTTGATGATGAAATTGAAGAAATTCAGGTATGAACATGTCTGTAAAAAGTTGTTATAACTTTTGGAAACCATAAATAACCTGGACACTAGTTGGTTGAACTTCTACTGGGGATTTTTAACATGTGCATTATTTTTTGCAGTATCTTGAAATTAGTTTAGGTTAGACAAGCTGTCTTGATTGTCTGAGGGAAGTTGTCTTTTGACAAATGGACAGCCATTATTAAACTACGCCCCACAGATGATATTGCATTTTCTTTCCAATGCAATTTTGGCCTTGAAACTTTCTATAACAGTTCTATTCATGAATTTCAGGGCAATCTGGAGCAAAGTCAAATAGAACTGGAGGGGACTCAGGAGGAGTTGAGGAATCTGGAGAAATTCTACAATGTCCTAGAGGTTGAGTACAACGAAGTACAGGAGAGGCGTCAGCTAGCAGAAGAGAAGAGGAGGGAAGAGATGATCGAGCTGGACCTCAAGACTAAGGCAGCTATTTTGGCCCAGTCATGGTGGAGAGGTTACACTGTTCGTAAGGCCATCAAAAACAAGGGCAAAAACAAGAAGGCCAAAAAAGGCAAAGGCAAGAGGACCAAGTATTAATATGTTTGTTTTACAGTACTGACACTGATACACTCTCAGTTTTTGCATGTTTTTCACTAAGTGCCTGCTAAAGAAATTCTTCTTATATTGTATATTTGTGATTTTTGTTTTTAATTTTTTTAGAAGCTTGTTTCTTAGCACCTTTGAGCAAAATTATGTTATGTACCTCTCATAATGTTATAATTCAAGTGGTTTCACAGGACAAGACTTTTGTATCTAGTATTTTCAGATGATTTCACATAGTACAGAATTTTGATGATTTTAATAATGATAGTGTTTTCAGAAAGTTAGGACAGTTAAATACTTGAATTTAAGAAAGAAAATATCCTAACCAATGCCTCCTTTTTAAAATTATTATAATTTATTAATTTAATTAATCAATTTATTTATTTAATTATTACTTATTTTGGACATTTTTGATGAAGGCAATATAAAATTAAATAGTGAACAACATTTTTTTTTAATCCGATACATTAGCAGGATTTATAAAGTCAGCTTGATGTTCGCAGATTAATGACTGAAATGGGAAAGAGACATTTACAGACAGAATAAAAGAAGTCCCTGATGGGAGTGGTCTGTTCCAATATTGCTACAAAAGAGTGTCTTCATGAGAATGAAAGCGCTGTAAAATCACATGCTATGGCCTTCATAGTCACCAGATGTCAATCCAACACTGTTAGAATTTTTTTTAAAACCGATATGAAACAGTGCTCTCCACCTCCATCATTAAAACACCAAATTAAGAAATATCTTTTTGGTCAATGATGTGCATTCCTGGAGTTCTAAAATCTATGTCATAGAACAGTGAAGTTGTGTTGATCTCTACTTAAAATCAGATGTTTTCAGTTTTGATATACTTGCTGTAGTTTTTAGAAATGGCCACAGTGTGGCGTCAAAGGTCCTTTGGCTTTGAATCACATCTTCATTTCCCTTTGGCAGGTTCTTTGATCCAAAGGTGACTTAAGTGTTGGGGAGGATTTTGGTTTCAATGTTTTAACATGACAAAATGTCATGGTAAGACAGAAGCTGGAGATTAAAGCACTGATACATAAAATAAGAACAATTTTTATCCAAGTGACACATTTTAAATACGAATGTAATATATGTAAAATTGATGGAGGAAAAAAGAAACACTGGTAGATGTTCACTGGGAGGGCAAGCACTGTATTTAGAGTAATTTTTTTCTGTTTTAACTACAGTTACTGTGCCTTTTGGAACATTCTGTTGACCTTTTAAAAGCTGAAGGAAGGTGTTCATTTTATCCTAATTACATCAGGGCAAAATATACCCACAATAAAACAAAAGTTGCATGTTATACTGACTTTACTATTTTTGAAATTCTGCTTCAGGGACTTCCATTTCTGTTACATACACTGGAAAAATCTAAACTTAACAAGTGTAATTTTCTAATTTCTAGTCAAAATATCTCAGCACCCTTAAACTAAGACAACCTACGTAGCAACTTTTCAGTGAGATATAACATTTTATTTTTAGACAATAAACCTTGAAAATCTAATTTCAAAAAATCTTATCAAGATACATTTCACTTGTTTCACTGGCAAATTAATTTAAAAAAAACGTTGTGCTTAATTTAAGCAAAGAAAAATTACTGTGGAAGAACATTTGATGATCTAACTATATAAATTATTACTTCTGCAATATCTTGGTGTTTTAACTTTTTTTTATTGTTTATTATGAGTTGCACTGTGCTTTTTGGCCGTGTCTCTCTTCTGTCCTTCATCACTTTGTTGTGAGGCAGACTGATGTTGTTTTACTATGGCATCATTGTCCTGGATGAATATCCTGACCTGAAACGAGGCAGTAGACAGTGTTCAGATTATTTTCTCTGGCTGTTAATTAGCCTCTCTGTCACAGGACATACTACCTTTTGCAGCTGAGTGTCTGTGGCATTCACATCCACACCCTCCTCTCCCTCTATATCACCTCCTGTCACTTCATAAAGGTTGAGGGTTGCCATCTTAATCTTTCCCAGCAAAAGTGTTCTCTTTGCAGCAGTGTCCTGGAAGTGGTTCCATTTCCGTTCCTGTATGAAGACAGGGACCACTGAATTTCATACACAAGAATGTAGTGCATTCCTACAGCAACGTGGACTTTGATCCATGTTTATGTCTGGTACCCATATGAGAGCTTCAGAACGAGTCTTTTCCAACTCGGTCTGGAGCTGGGACAGCTGGTTGCTCTTATGCAGTATCATCAAGCGATGCTGGTCCTCCACCATCAGCAGAGCTTTTTTCTGTTGGTCAAGCTGTTCCTGTGCATCATTTTCCCTTTGAGACAACTGATCTTTGATGAGGAGAAGACTCTCTAAATGACCTGTTAGGTCCTGCAAGTCTTCAAACTGTAACACACACACAAGACACAATGAGTAGAATGAGTTGTGGACCTATAGGAATATGACAAAGATGAATTGCAATATGCATGTTATGTTCTTAAAGCTAGAAATGAATACATCATTTGTATCAGTAGCAGCTAGTAAAGATGAGGCTAATCCTTTTCATCCTTTGATATTAGCTGACCCTATGCCCTGCAAAAAAAAAACAACCTAAAATGACAGATGGTTGAGCAAAAGCCCAGGATAAATAACAAAAGACAAATGTAGTTTAGTCACACATTGCTATGATATAAAAATCCTTATACTACCTTAGTGAATTTGAGAGAGCGCTCCATGAAATCCTGATACATGGAGTTGTTTTCCTCTTGAAGCAGAAGTTTGCATTTCTTCTCCTTTAGCTGATTATATTCTTCCTGTAATTTCTGTAGCTCTGCCTCCTCTAGAAGCACCACTTTTGTTTCTTTCTCTGCTGCCTCAACTGTTTGGCCCGTGTTTTTACCCTACATATGGGGAGACATTTTATTACACTGTGGACTTTAGCTGCTGAAATCAGTCATTCACTCTCCTTAAACATTACCTGGAGAAACTCATCGTAGCTCAAGTAAAATTCCCTTATCTTAGCGGATTCTTTCAGCACTTCATCTCTGCGCTGGTGCACCCTCTCCAACGCCTGCATCAAAACACATCCAGCTGTTATCATTTATGAAGAGTTGGGGTACATTAACAGGGAGGCAGTGAGTGACAAGAAAGAAGACCTTTAGTATTTAGGAGACTGTAGTGTTCCAGTTTTTAATGCTAATTTATATGTCATTATGCACTGTTGCCTATAAATTTGGAATAATTTTGTGTCCAGACATCCTTTTTATTCGTATTTGTACATGTTAGTAATCACGTTTGATTAAGTGCAATGATTGAGTTCCACTTACAATGTGTTTATCATTAAATTAATCAACTTATTTCACTAGAAAAGGTAAAAATACTTGAATCAAACTTCATGAACAACACTGTGTTGTCCTATTTTAAAAGAACAGTGACATTTTTCATTTATAGCTGGAAAAATATGTCTGACATAGAGGATGAACTTTAAATAGTATTTTTACTTATCACATAAAGACCCAAACAGCCACCGGAACCATCTACTGATTTAAACTGATTAATACCTGTTGATCCACTCATTCTATCAATACATGTAAGTAATTGGTGTAAAATGCAGTTTGTTATTGATTTAGTAAAACCCACAGAGTTGTATCAGTGACAGTGGATGGAGGCACTTGTTTTTACATTTAGTCAATGATATATTTTGTTGTAAAAGTCACTTTTTTCTATTTTGATGTAATAACCATTTAATTTAGTCAGAGTGTTTATGAACACCTACATGATCAGAGAATTAAGTATAGGAAAACATGTAATTTACACAGAAAAATGCAAAACAACAGAGAATCATATTGCCATCAACAGTGATAAATCACTTATTGAAAAAAGTTAAATATAAAGAAAAAATAATTAGGGAACTACTATAAATGTAACACTGGGTCTTTATGGATTAACCCTTTCATGCATGAATTATGAGAACATTAGTCAAGATATTTTTGTTTTATTCCTCATTAGGCATGAATGAAAAAAGGAGTTACAAAAACGCCCACTCAGCCACACACCATGTATTTAAATTTTGTAGCAAAGAAACTTGTATTGAAAACTGAATATTAGAAAATGATATGGACAATTGTGCAATAAAACATTTTAATACTGCAAATCAGATGTTTTCCAAAATTTTAACATACTCAAATACTAGATATTATTGACTTCATGGAGATAATATGGAGGGGCTGTGTTGTTTGTTGATTTACACTCAAACAAGTCAAATGCAGATCAGGTTTATCAACAACAGCACCAACGATATGAATTACAGTTAATTGATGCATAATAGTTCACTGTGTTGGCTGATATGGAGCTTAAAACAACAAAACCAATAACTATAATATACAAGAGAACAGTTTTGAATAGTATGTCCACTGTATAGTAACCACTATGCATGAAAGGGTTAAGCATTTATAATTCTGGGCTTTATAATATAACACAAACATTACTAGTCAGTTATATTTTTAGCTTGATCCCACTTCACCGTAGGAAACGACATTCGTCTGTTCACAAGGCTATACCTGTTTGCGCTCCTCGAATTTTGCACTCAGTTCTGTGTCCTCCTGACGTATGTTCTGCGTTTCAAAAAAAGAGTCGGTCCAATCACGCCTGCTTCCCCCGACGGACACCCCTCTGTTCACACAAAACCACAGGACAAATTAATTAGCATTGATTGCTATGATTGATTTCTCTCTCTCTCCCTCTCTCTCTCTCTCTCTCTCTCTCTCTCTCTCTCTCTCTCTCTCTCTCTCTCTCTCTCTCTCTGGGGTTTACACACACGAATAGAAAAGTTCCACATACACACTGAGCTCCTCACAGCTGCTTCTCACATCCATGAGATCTTGCAGTCTCTAGTGGCTTTTAAAACTATTTCTAACTTTTATTAGACTTCCCTTCCTGTTATGCTAACGAAGTTTAGCATGCTGCCCCTGTGTGCGTTGTGTTGTTTCCATGGTAACGAGAAGGTACTTTTAAAGGCACTGTCCATCATTACTAAACACAACATCACCCTGAAAACAATCAAAAAGCAGATTTAAATTAAATTATAAAATATTCAAGGGTGCCACAATGGATTTGGGGCCCCATGAAAAAAAAATATTACTCTTGGCCCCTCCTGCCACATAGAATATTCTGAGAATACAACAGTGTGGAACAATATTCTGCTTACTTTATGAGCTTTGTAAGATTGATGACAAAGGTGCAGCCATGTTTACATTTTTAAAACGTATTTAAAAGAAATGATATATTTCTCTTTTTTTTTAGTAAATGACATTATGCATTTTAAAACATTTCTCTGTTGAAAAATGTATGGTATAATGTGGTATATCATTCTCTGTAAATGAGGTACAATTCTTCATTAGTTCAACTCCACAGGTCTATCTTCAACTCTATTTCTGACTAACAACACAAATAACTTAGGTTTCCAGTGCTGGCCGTTTAAATGCAAATGAGCCACTTCAAACATCCCCTCTAGGTCATGCAGTGTGCTGCTCTGGTGCATTCAGATATTTCGGTTGGTTTATCCAACCAACAACTTGAACGTTTTAGGTAATAGGCTTTAAGTTTGGACATATTCTCAGTATGTGAACTACAACCACTACTGCTAAAAAATGGTTAGTCATAGTAGGATAACTGTTATTGACCTTTATGTGCATATGTTGTGACATAACTATAGTTATAATATAAACAGGTTAAAACAGGTTATAAGTTGCCACAATAAATATAAAGATGGCTTTGTAACACCTAGAGCAGGGGTGCCCAATCCTGATCCTCGAGAGCCGTTATCATGCATGTTTTAGATGTATCCCTCATCTAACACTCCTTATTCAAATGATCAGCTTGTCATCAAGCTCGACAGAAGACTGATAATGACTGTCAGGTGTGCTGAAAGAGGGAAACATCTAAAACATGCAGGAGAGCGGCCCTCGAAGACCAGGATTGGGCACCCCTGACCTGGGTTGAAATCCAAAGTTCTTCAACTATTGGGGTTTAAATATACAAATAAATGAACCAAAAACAAGTGAAAGTGGCTTTAACATAATTTTACCCTTTTAATGGCAACAGTATGATTTTTTACATTGATTGTACAAATAAAGTATAGTTTTACTTTTTTTAATGGAAGTATGTTTAGGAGCATTAGTCAGGAGCTCTAGCACCTGGACCAAAGGAAGGGGGGAGGGGAGTCTGAGGTGCAGTGTCTGACTATATTTTCTTTATTTTTTTGGCCACAAATAAAACTAAATTAATGCAAATAAAAAAAACAAACAAAACCCAAATATCTTTATTATTGCCTGATGAATTGTTATTTTATGGTGATAAATAAAAAGAATGAATGATAAACAATTTTATAAATATATATATATATATATATATATATATATATATATATATATATATATGTTCTATTATTACCATGAGGTTATTATCTATGCTTTTTTACTCATTCAGAAGTTTACAGCTAAAGTTTTCTGAAGAACTTTTTCACTCACACAGGCCCTGATCAATATGACAAAAAGAAATACCTTCAGCATAATCACACACTGTAAAACATGTGAAATCTCTAGAAACAAAATGTAATAAATGCAATATATAAAGCAGAGCAAATAACTAAACACAGCTAAAAATAAGGCGTGAACGTATGTCTGAGCATGACTAGTATGGTAATAGTTTAACAGAGCAAGCTATGATACTATTCTTAACCGACTTGATGAAAAAGTTGGTTTGATCCTTGAAATGAATTTAAGCTGGTGCAGTTTCTACTATGACTTGGTAAACTGTTCCAGGAAAGAGGCCCTTGGAATCTGATGGAAGTGTGAAAAAGTTCTGATGAGGGTAAGATGAAGAGTATTGGCTGACCAGAAACTCCTTTTTTTTTTTTTATCACTGTTGTACTGCAACACATTTTCCATGCCATTTTTGGCCTATAGCTTTTTCCCCATAGGTTCCATTTCATTTTGCATTATATTGGTAGTATCTTTAATAAATACTTTTGAACCGGTTGATTGAAAAGTTTCAAGAGCATTAGCGATTTACAAATGAGAAAGACATTTCTGAGATATGTGTTAACCGCTTAGAAAAAGGGTGTGAAACCATTCAGGAAGTGCTAATTCATTGGCAGGAGAACATGTCTGCTGAGGGTGATGTTGAAGCTCACGTGGATCTCTTTTGTTTTGTATCAGAGAAGTGTAACACTTCCTGGAATTAGAGTTTAAGGTTCCCTACAGTATTTTGGGAGTATTTTTATATCAGTTGCCTGACTAATCTATGACTCTGACAAGAAAATTTGAGTCTTCATCATTATCCATTGTGATGAGCGTTAGCTTCACAGAGAGCACGTCATTACTTCCAGACACATACTGTGATGTAGTTCTCAAAAAAAACAAACAAAAAAAACCTCAAGATCCAAAACCACTTCATGCAACAAACTCTGTCTGCAGGGGATTTTATTGTGGCAACGTATAACACCCACGTGTTTTGTAAAGATTTGTAATCTGCACTCACTTCAGTAGAAACCAGTGATGTGACCTCTGAAACATGAGGTTCAGATTATGATTGATAGGTGTTACTGCGGTATGATGTGTGACTTTTTCACTTTAAGCACCAGAATCACACTTTATGTCACACCTTTCCCCCTACTGTTGCTTTAACAACACTGGACAGTGCACGCACACATGTGGTTAGATGTTCCTCACCAAGCAAGAGAGTGACAGACATAGGAGAAGCTGATGACACTTTGCCATAAACATGTCAAAAAACCTGAGCAGTTGTGAAATTAGGCCTACACTTCTGATCAAAGAAATATAAACTAAAAAATGCAAGACTGTGGAGTTGGATAAGCACTCAAGTTGAAATACCCACAGACAAAAAAAAATAGTTAAAGAAAAAAGTTGTGGCATAAACACATCATAAATGGAGGAAATGTAATCGTTAGTAACAAATGTACATTTGAGGAACTTCACAACTCAACATTAAATGAGATAAAAACATACACTATTTACCATTAAGTAGCAAGATGAAAGCAGTATATTTCTGTATTCATACCTATTGTTCTTACCTTTAAAGAATGAATGACTTATTGTGACAGTTATTGGATTTCAGCTCACATAATGGAAATGCTAAGCACTCATATTTTTGCATAATAAAATCCAGGTGTGGTGAAGATTGTGATGATAGCAGTGACAGCAACTAGACCAGAAAAATGCATCTGCTAATGTGGAAGTGTGCTGTTCATACACCGACACACACAAAAATGAGTCCAGAAAATGGTTGAGATGCAGTGAATCGGTGAACTAAGAGGCAGTGAAGGGGAAAAACAACAACAGAGGATAGCTAGAGGCAGAGATGCAGCTGTATCCATTTTTGATGAATGGAAGGGTTGCTGCGTACACACACAGTATTAATACTAATGGAACAATGCAATTATAATGAAAGCATGTTGTGTGAGGTGATGGGCATAGTGTGAGGCTGAGGAGATGGAGACATCACACCCATGTAAACACCAGCCAACCTTTTAACAGCTGAGGAGGAAGATGAACAGGTCAAAACCTATAACAGTAGACACTAAACCTAGATGATGTTGAAAGCTACCACATGTTAACCACTCTATCAGTAAATGTCCCTTACCTTTCTGCCATAAGTAGCTTCAATGAGAAATAATTAATTCATTTAATTTTAACTGAAAATAAATAATACCATTAGAAAGCAAAATGTTTAATTCATCAATGCTCTATAAGTGCCTTTTCCAAACTTAGGGTTGAGACCCAAAAGGGATTGGAGAGCTGTTTTTACTGGGTTGCCAAATGTCAGAAGCAATGACCAAAACCATGTGAAAGTCATGAAGTCATAAAGATGTAATGGAACAACCTCAAAAACAAGATGAAAATAACAACTAAAAAAATGGAAAAGATGAAGTAATACAGAAATATTGTATGCTACGAGACAAAAATGATGAAAGTGATCGCAATTATAAAACAAGTAACAAAATAAAAGGTGTAAAATAAATAAAACATCTTGGCCCTAAAGTGTCACAAAATTGATTACAGACAGAGAATGTATACCTGGTCATAACTGGTGCAGGTTGATTCTGCATTTATATTGTAATCAGCATTTAAAACAGACCATTTTTAGACATAAAGTGAATTTTGTGATGTTCTGAAGCTAAATTATTGATCTCTCTGGAGATTTACAACAGTTGCTTTGACTTTCTATAGAAAGTCATAAGGTTTCCTTTTTACACAGCACTTCTGTTATGAGAATATTTTGCCTTTATTTAGGAACGTCTATGCAAATGAAATGGTAGGATCAGTTGATCCCTCCTTTATCACTGCTTTGTAACAGCTCTGGGGGTAACAGAGCTGTGGTAAAAAGGGAATCAAGAGTCCAAAAAGCTATGGAAAAGGGACACTTTTTTCCTAAAGGAACAGTTGCTCAATTTGTATTTGTTGTGATTAATATCAACCACAAGCTGCACCACTGTACAAGAGTTTTTCAACTTGTTGAGATGTTATTTCTGTCATGGATTAAATCTAACAGAATGTCTTGTCATATTTAATGCAGAGTTCTTAGATATCTGTCAAAATGTCCGCACTGACATTTCCACTGTCAACGTTGCCATAACCATTAGTTTCGTTTCTTTCGTTTGTTGACATTCTTCTCTTCAGTGTTACTGGAGTGGACTGAAAGTGTGTCCATTGGATCTTCATGGGTAATTTCTATGCTCACCTCTGCTGCCATTTCTGCTGATTTTTCAGTCACTCATTTGAGCATTTGAAATAATTTCCCTTCTTCCTTTGATGTTAACCACCGCTGGCCTTAGGTAGCTTGGATTTAAACTTTAACCCTCTTGTTTTTCCTTGGTTTTTTTTTTTTGAGTTTGTGAAATTGCATCGTTTTTGTACTTGCAGCTGTTTGTCGTCCTTGTCAATGGCCCTCGTAATCCATACTAATATTTGTTAAACGATATCTGATGTGGCGCATGCGCAATTCGATTGGCCATCAGGGCAGCTAAATGACAACTCTGTCTACGTTACCCGATTTTTTGTCTTTAAAAATATTGACAGCATTCTATTTATTTTGACATATTAAACCTAGAAAGGAGAAGTCTAACATAGAGCGAGGAATAGAATAATAGAAATGAGAAAAGAAGAATATATATATGTTTAACAGAGAATGAACTTATACTGTATAACCTATAGGGAGCCTAAGTGACGCGTTCTATTTCCGGTCGATTTCCGGGCAAGTGCCATAAAAAATGAACGCGAGTCAATGGGGGGATAAAAGTAATTTTCTGGTCCCGTTTGAAATGTGCTACGGTTTTCACATATGATGTCTGTGCATTTTAAAGATACATTTTCACATTGAGAAAGCACTCACTTTGGACAGGCATCCAAAGTTACGTTAGGTTTTTATGTGAGAGTAAGTAATGGACTACAACGTTCGTCTCACAAATATGACGTCACCACCAAGCTTAACCAACAAAGTCTTTCAAAATGGCTGGGACCTTGCCGAGCTTCACCTCCTTCTTTCAGGATGAACGCAAGAGCATCAAACGTGGAGAAAACCACTTTAAATCGGGGCATGTGGAAAATGGCAGCTACTCCGGGGGAGAGATAGTTGGTCAAGTGAGAGCCAGCATGCGGGACAAGCTCTCGTCAGCCGGGAAGCGGTAGAGGGAACATGTGGAAATGGTGTTGTGATTACACCGGGGCACAAAGCACACAGGCATTTTCAAATGAAAAATAGAAAAGGCGGTATACGGTTTTGAAACGTTTGCAGGGAAAGATTCTGCTGTGACGTCAGCTATGCGACGTCTGATATGTAGTCCAAACAGAGTCCAAATAATTACATATTTTTTACACGCTAATAAATCACAAAACACGTATCAAATAAACTCCAAACGCACATCATTGGTTATGATTTTAATTGAGGTACAGCAAATATGTGATTCGGGGCATAAAGTAAAGTGGACCAGAAAATAATTATTTTCTCCTCATCCACTCTCATGTTAAATTTTTCCAAACTTAGGCCCAGTGGACCGACCAGAAAAGGCGGAGACTCAGGCTCCCTATAGACGAGAAATGTATGCAGTGATAGAAGTGTACAGATACAAATGTTGTGTTTCAGTTCCTTGTTCCAGGTGAAATCCTTCATTCTGTCTGAATAAGTATGTGACGGTTGGACTATAGCTGATCACACACAAAACACACATTTGTAAAAGTAAAGATTGTTGATAAAGTTTTGAATCGGTAAGGTCACGGGCTCCACTCGCGGAGCATTTCCGGGTTCCGTTTGGTTGCAGTTTCTTTTTCAACGCGGTGCGCTCGATTTTGGAGTGCAGAATGAATAGTTATCCCAAACGTGCCATTATCTCAGGATATTGTTTTCTAGTCATTCGAATCTTGTTTGTCAAAGAGGTTGTAGAGAAAATTCCCACTGCTGAGTTTTAGATTTTTTAGAGTCACATATTTGCTTAAAAAGGGAATTTAAGGCGTCAACGAACTCATAAGTTTACAACCGGAGATAACGCTTTATGGCAACAAGCCTTGTCCCACAGTAGAGCTGCAGCTGGCATAGGTAAGTAGGCTGCATATCCTAGAAAGTTTTTTTTAAAGTTTCTCTAAAGGGGCTGTGGCTGATTGGCGAGTAGCAATAATGTTCTAAAGGGGCTGGGGCTTGGTCAGCCATCAAGCAGTAGCTCTGGTCGTAATCCCTCCTTTCACTGTCCGACCAGCTGTCATTAGAAGAATGCTCGCGGGTTGTGGCCAACAAGAACTCAACCTCTCACAAATCAAAGGGACATATGTATTTGTTCAGTACATTTTTGAAAAATTAAATACAACACTGAACTCTCAAAAACTACATTCAAATGTGAACACTCTCAGCCACAATTAGGTGAAATACACAATTTTAGCCGTTGAGCTCCATAGGGCCCCATTCATTTGGCACTCCGTCTATTGCCTCCAGCGGAATTCTGGTGAAACTGCAACCAACAAGCCGTTACAATGGGAGTGGCAAGGCTGTCCTTATCTAAGAGGCTGTGATAAGGTCCGCCAGTGTTGTCCATACGTACTTTCTATCATTTAGCGGCCGTGGTGCTGACTGATTTGTACATCACTTGTAAACTATTTTGGAAACTGTTGATCAAAGAGTACTTTTGTTTGCCTATGAACTGTTAATATGTAAATGAAACCTATTCTACTCTTTTACTCTTTGAAATTGACCTCAAGTGAAGGTTCTAAAACAGAAAAATGTTAACAAAAGAAGAAATGAATGAATATTCATTCCCATCACCAGTTAAAGCTTAAGGTTCACTCATATACTCTAATGCATGCAGACACACATCTGTGCATCTCCATACACACTCAACACACAGAAGCTGACACACTTGCCTGGTAACAAACATTTAAGCATCCATAATTAAAGGTCAACAGTGTGGTGCAAACAGATATTGAGAGGAAGTCTGTGTTTATGCTAATGCCTTGTCAGACAGAGGGGGCAGCAGCTCTCTGACACCATCTATTAATAATGAGACACGATTGCAGATATGCACTCTGTAGGAACCAAACAATGCTGCTCCTGGCATACAATGGCATCTGACATCAGGGTGAATAAGTGCTATGAAATCATGCCATGTGTGTATGCGGCATCGGGGAGGGGTGAAGTGTGTGAATGGATTTGTTTGTTTATTGATGTTTATGTTTTGTGTTTGTTTCACACCAGTGGTCTTGTCAAGCCTGTTTGCAAACAAGCTTGTACACAAGAGGCAACAAGCCTCCAAAAATGTGCAGGCAACCGAAAGACAAGGACAGGAAGGCCTACGTGAACTGGAGGCACAGAGGAGGCCCACAGGAAAAGTGAAGGTACGCTGCTTATGATTTTAACACAAGATAAGACTTTGAGTTAAGGTACACCTATCCACCATTACCAGTCTCCTCATTAACATACATGTTAGTTGCATAATTATTCTTAATTAGTCATTGTAAAAGCATTAATACTTTGTATGCCTGGCCATGTTCTGAAACGTGTAGGCCATTAACTTACCGTTCTGCCTCAGGCACCTCTTATAAATAATCAGTAAAGATGTTCTTCATAATTTATGATCTTATATCATTAGAGATTGTGATTTTAAGATTTTACCACAAAACAGGCCAGATTATAGTACATGCATATGATGCAAAGCTTCCCTTGTCTTATTTTGCCTACTTCTGAAGCATGATGCACAATATTTAATGGTGACTTAAAGAAAAAGCAGACTTGGCCAGAAAAAGAGGAAACTTAAAATACTCAAGATTAATAGTTTACTGATTAATTCAGATTATCTTTCACATTTTATATAACATATACAGTAGTGATGCGCGGTTAGGGGGTTTTACAGAAATCCGCCCCGCCCAAACCCAAGACGTGGCTAGGCCCGCCCCGCCCAACCCGCATGATGTCACGTTTCGATAAACCCAACCCGCCCGCTATCAACCGCGAGCTTAAATTTGGCTCTAAACTCACATAGTGCATTCGCGGCATCTTTACCTCGCGCTTCTAATGTTAAAAGTCACGAAGCATAATTTGTCCCTCCTTTCTAACGTCTCAATATGCACTCCAGCACATAAAATATACTCCACCCACATCATCACTCTATAAAGCCAACACATACAACGTTTCCGTACAACCTTCGCATCGCCTGTTTTAATCTTCTCTCTGATCAAGTCCGACATTTTCACTCTTATCTCTGAGTGTTCAGGGAGATTTGGCGCTAATAACAAATATCAAAAAGTTGGGATAAAAAAGCATTCAAAACAGGAACTGACGGGCTTGCACATGCGCGAGCCGAGCACGCACGCACGCACACACACATACATACGCACGCACGCACGCGCACACACAACACACACACACACACCTCAGCGGGTATTGATCGTCCCTGACCCGCCCCACCCGCATCCGCAATATGTATTAATACTGCGACCCAGCCCGCCTGACTCGCGGGTCACCCGCGGATATCCGCTGGCCAGCGGGTAGCGCGCGCAACACTAATATACAGGGTGTCTAAAAAGGCCAATGTACACTAAAATATATTCTAATATGCATCCCATTAATGATTGAAAATTGCGAACCTCACTATAAATAAGATGCACAAAAGCCTTAACCTCAGTCAGGCATGTCTATTTTTGCACAATAATCTGTTATGGTTTTTGAAGTTGTGGCCAAAAATGTGTTTTATGAGGTCATACCAATGCTGATCTTTGGCTACATTTGACAACTAAAATCTTTAGGTCCATTCTGATGCCCATATAAGTGTTAATGCCAAATTTTAAGATTTTTATTCAGCCATACTATATTGTAATCAAAAATGATTCATCATGTAGCAACATTGTGTTTAGTTTTTCACATTTTCTTTTTTCTTCATTAGGAGAAAACATTTGCTGAATATACAGTCTTGTGTGATTGTAAATTGGAAGGGTGTGGCTGATTAGTGTATGTGATGCCTACTGAACACTGGGTTTACATTTTCAGACATCAGTGAAATCAAACTACTTTTAAATAAAAGAAAGCAAAGGTAACATGTGATCATTCAGAGTGTCAGTACCAGTGTCCCAGGAACAGAAAATACACAGCAGTGGAAACATATTTGTGATGCTGTGAATACAGTGTCAGCAGAGGGATCACCAGATGGAAGAAGGACGGCCGTATGTTTTTGGGTTATTTTCCTTTCCAATAAAAGCTGAATTCATTTACTGAATCACCCATTTATTATTTATATATGGGCTAACATGACAAAACAGATTTGAAGGGTGGCTGTAATTAACGTACATGACATTTACCTTTCCAATTAAAAAGATAATTACAAAACAACAACAACTAATTTGAAGAGTCACATTATGTATTTCTACTGTATTCCAAAGATGTCATTTTGTTTAATTATTTATTTTGGTTTTTTTATGATATCTGAATACAAGGGTGTCCCATCAGACATAATTGAAATCAATCATAGAAATTTCTCTGAAACAAGAAATAATGTGAATCAGATTGTATTATGTGTTTCTGTGTTCCTAAAATTCAAAACATGTTTTCCATGCATTGAATGAATACGTCCTAGGCTGTAATGATTTTTCCTTTTCTTGGTGAGAGTTTAATCGGCTTCTCATGAAATGTAATCTTACCTGGAATAAGAGCAAAAGTAAGAAAAAAAAACATTTGTGAATTCCACAAATCTATGGTTATTAACAAAATAAGAGGATATATGGGATAGAATAACTAAGATAAAATGTGTGCATATGTGGTTTCTTCTTTTTAAATATAATGGGGATCTACTAATGGGCAGCCCTTTGGTCTGGATGCATAGCAGTGAATACTATTGGAATGTAGCTGGTTTATAGTTTACAACATATTTCTGCCACACAAATTTTACACTGTAAAAATAAATCCTGTTGTTTTTACAGAAAAAAACTGGCAGCTGTGGTTGCCAGAATAATCCTGTAATAAAACACATCAAACCATAAACATCTTTACAGACTAACATGTACATTTAACATTTTTATCATGTAGATTTAACATTGAATGTAAATATAGACCTGCATAATGCCTAAACTGGGAGCACTTTAGGGTTCAGTGTCTTCAGAGTTTTCTAAGGACATTTGGACATGAAAACAGTTGGAGCTGGGATTAAAACTGGCAACCCTTTGGTCACTGGTTGACCTGCTCTACCAGCTGATCGAGAGACACCTGTTAATGTATACATTTAAAATCAGAAATTGTTAAATGTTTAATTCTTTCTTACTTTTTAAATAAAAACAAACAAAAAGATAAACAGTTATTTCAATATTATGGCCTTACAAGTTAAATGGCACCACATTGTTTTTCAATTTACAGTTTTATTTTCTCAAAATAATATAATTACATAATTTCTTCATACATTTTGTTCACATAGTCATCCTGTAAAAACTACAGCTATATTTGACTTAATCCTTGATGCAAAAGTCTTCTCAAATAAACAACATTGCATTTTATTTTATTTTTATGTTGCAATTTTACAACTTATTGCCGTTAATTCGACAGTATTTTTTTTAATAGTGTATGTAAATATTCAGTACTTTTCCTGCGAAATGCTTTAATTGCATTAGGCTTGAAAGATCCTCTTAAAGCAACATATCCTGGCACAAAGAACTTTCTCTAATTAAAAAAAAATCCTTTTGTATCTATGTATTTTTAAAGCGCTGGTACATGGACTAATCATCTCAGTACTATTAAACCCCTGTAGCCTGGGGGATTGTGAGGGGCCACAGCGGCTCTGTACAGTGAGCAAACAAGCAGAGTGAAGTCCTGCTGGTAGTGATATCATTATGTGTGCCCGGTCTGGACAAGGGGACCGGAGCGAGGTCAGGGGGTATAGGGTGTAATCTCTTGTTTGAAAAGATTTCAGTGTGTCAGTATGTGTGTGTATGTCTGTCTTTGTTTTGTGTGTCTTTGTTTGTGTATCTATATTTCTTTGTGTGTGTGTGTGTGTGTGTGTAGGATTAGCGTGCCTCTCCAGTCCTCTGGCTGTAATCAGACGGGACACTGGCTCCATGACGGCCCACTACCCCCTCCACCACCCACTGGGGGAGCGCCTCTATCCCTTTCACCCTGTCATGTGTGTTTGGCTGCCAGTCTTGGGACCTTCGCAGTATGTAAGGAGTT
Source organism: Siphamia tubifer (assembly GCA_020466265.1). Lineage (NCBI taxonomy): Eukaryota > Metazoa > Chordata > Actinopteri > Kurtiformes > Apogonidae > Siphamia > Siphamia tubifer. The sequence goes on along the minus strand of CM035791.1, from coordinate 36,739,089 downwards.
AAAACAATTATTTTCACTCACATCACACACAGTCCTTATTAAAAATGTTACTTTTGCTGGAGACTGTAACTCGACACAAAAATCAACAAGACAACCATCTGTAGTTGGGCACAAACCTTGACCGTATGTAGTGATACGTGCATAAGGGAAAAAAAGGAGACAGTAAAATGACATTTTCTTTTGAATTGTACAAATACGCCACAAACTATTTGTGTTTTTTTGTAGTGACTAAAAGTGAGAGTCCAGTATGAGAGGGACAGATAAAGCGGTTCCATCAGGCAGTGACAGTTTCGGGGGTCGTCAGATAAACAACCATCACTGATCAGGTTAGTCTGAGCCCTCTGACCCCCGACTGGCCCGTCTGCTGTTAGTTTGACCTTTAACCTTTCCCTTTGTCTTTCAGACGCAACATTCAGGACAACCCAAGCGCTTCCAGCCGCACGCACACACACACACACACACACACACACACACACACACACACACACACACACACACACTATCCTACTTGGCCTCTTATCCTTGACAGCCCCTATGCTCATATTAAGATCTACTCCAGTGATTTCAGAGCTGTTTCAGCCATAAACTCTCATTTAGGGGGAAATTAGCTTTGGTCTGAGTCTTGTTACTATACTGTCCTTAACAGCATTAGACCATTCTTGTGGCTTTTAAATAACAACCAGGATGGATAGTACCATTCCAATAAACCTCTGCAATCGTACTTTCTTACATTGTAAGTAATGGCCAAGCATTCATTGTTTTACTTTTTTAATGTCATTGTGCTTTCTTCTCAGTGCTGTATAGTGCTTATTGATTTAAATACTTACTGCCTGCAAGAATATTAACATATACTTAAAGCATTATTGTGTTGCTTGCATCCATCAGCTGCTTTTACAGTGCTGCACTCTCAACAATCCCGGTTATAGTTTGTTCTATGTAAAAGAAAAATCTAAAAAACAAAAACAAACAAACAAATACTCTCCTTAAAACAATGGTTAGAGGTTGAAGGAAAACCTAAATGCACAGGTTAAAGTTTGTTTGCAGTTTCATGTACCTAAACAGGCAGATTGATTCTCCAGCTCCACATCTGCATCTCGTCCTTTACACAGGAGGGAAGAAGTACCATCAGAGAGACAGAGCACTGGCGGACCCATAGGGGGAACCTTAATCAACTTTACCAATTACACTCCATCTCAGACCACTTATTCTACACAAAATGGCATCTCTAATGCTGGATGTCGCATAAATGCCTCTCAGTGTCCTGCGAGAGACTCCAAATACACATTTATACATTCAAACCAAGAGTACATGTAGTAATTAAATAAGGTTTATAGGTCTTTGATGTCTTTTAAAAAAGCTTATTTTGCAAGAGGAAACATGTATAGTGTATAGTTGAGGAGCAAGATACAATAGAGTAGGACCCCTTCTCCAAACTTGGTCCCACTTCAGTTTATTCACAAAAGAATACATTTATGTTTGCAGGCGGAATGAGTGACATTTCAAAATGTCAGTCTTTCTCTTTAATAAACGATGAGCTTTGCAACAGATAAAAAAAAAATAGTGCATTTGATTTTCTTTTCTCTGCATACACTACACTGACGGGTGAATTTGGAGAGAGTGAGAGAGACACAGTGTGTGTGTGTGTGTGTGTGTGTTTGGGTGTTGTTGGGCCGATAATGATAAGCACCACTTAGGCTCTTTGATCACAAAGATTCATCAATCTGACGTCTAACCAGTGCATCTGAGAAAGTCTTCTCCTGATGGATGAAGATCCTTTACACACACACACACACAAACACCAGCTCACTGTGTTTAATATTACTTTACCGCTTTAGCCAGAGCTTTACTCTCTCTGCCACACTGAGGTCAGCACAGAGCTCTGTTACTGTACATGCAAGCATGAAGAAATGTCATCCATCTTCAGAGCTGGAGGCCCCTAGGACCTCTTTCTCTCCTTCTCTGTTTCCCTCCTCTTTTCTCTCTCCCCCTCCCTTTCCTGGCTGGGGATTGTCTGGAGACAAAGGGTTAAGGAGGAACAGACCCTCTGAAGAGCTGCCTGCTTAACCTCTGCCCTCACAGTGTAAGAGAAAGAGAGAGAGAAAGGAAAAAAGAGAGTGAAGAAGGAAAAGAGAGAGGTGTGGTAACCCTGCAGATTCTTATTGTAGGAAATAAATGTGCAAATATATTATAGTGTTTGTTAATACAGTTCAGAGAGTTCTTTCCATTTGTTTCTTTTTTAGAGCTGAGTGTTTTATGTTTGTAAAACACTAAAAACAAATGGATTGGAGCAGGTGAAAGGTGTAAGAGGTTAACTTTGACATAGAAACATGAGAGGAAGGTGGGAGGGTGAATGTGTGAGAGCATGGGAGTTGAAGAGTAAAGTAGGTGGATGAAAGGGGGGGGGGGGGGGGGGGCACCAGCACACCACCACCCACGGACCCCTCCTCTTTCTGCTGGCAGCAGGTTGTCAGTGAGGGGGTCCAGCTGGTGGAGACTGAAGATGCCAAACAACCTGTCAGAGATAAGAAGAGGTGGACAAGGTATGCACAGGACCCCAACACCCCCAGCACTCGTAGGGGTTCACTGCTGAGTGGAAATGCTGGGCAACAGACACTCAACTCTGTACCTGATAAGATGGCACAACACACACTGTAAAGACTTTAAACAATAATCTGCAAAAAGTGAAATCTATTCCCAGGGGAAATTTTTTTTTTTTTTTTTTTTTTTTTTCTTGCTTCTTTTTTCTTGGTTGTCTGAGTGGTTTGACAGGACTACTTTGTTGGATTTCAAGTATGTTATCCATATTAACTCTTTACATCGAAAAGAAACGAACAATTTGCATCCACACAACAGTCGTACATTTCTTTCTACAAAGTATGTAATTGAACAAAGCATTTTTCACTTAAATCTTATCTATTTCCAGAAAAGTTATTTTGTTACATATAAACATATTTATTGTTAGTCTGGGTTTGCTCTTGTGGATCCATTGTCCTCTTCTGTTTGTAGATAACTTTGCTAATTTAAGTAATTTTCTCTGTTTGTCCAGATCAGCACTACATCCCCCAGTGTCAGGAGCTGAATGTGATTGCGACACAGTTTTGGAAAGCACATGTAGGAGAAGAAGCAGGCTACTACAGTTATCAGCTCCTTCATATTGATACATGCATTTAAACTGCACTGCACTTAAAAGAGTTTCCACACGTACTTTAAATAACCCCCTGGGAATGTTAATTGTTGGTCTCTGCTGTGTTTCCTTCGCCATTCACAAAGAAGACCACTACAACCAATTGACTTAGGCAAAATTCTCTGAAATTTATTCCATTTCGGTATAGAAATCTGTCCATAAAACAGAAATTTTTGTTTGTTTAACACAACTATTTATCACCACTTGGAAATGGAGGGTGAAACCAGAAACAAACCTTCAAAGAGAAACGAATATCTCTGAACAATATTTTGTTTCACAAGTTAGCAACAAACTAATCTTTACAAATCTAGAGTAATAAATATTATTAGCAGGAACAATGCTATAAAACACAAACATTTTCCCAGAAGTTAGCTCTGTACATCTGACCATCTCACACACACAAACCCACAGGAACATACACATAACCCCACACAAATAAATCAAATACATACTGGAAATACAAGGATTGCTCTCTACATACCGTAATGACTGATTGTAAGAGCACCTTTATGTTACTGCATAGAAAAAAATGGTTTCATAATACAAAATAAACTAAAACCTCAGCTACAAGAAGGAAAATAACACAAATAAAATCTGCAGGGAAATGGATTGAACCCAATTAATGGAGTAATGATGTTTGGATATGATATGGATAAAAAAAAATCTGATAAATATATTTAATGAATGGGAGCATCAACATTATCAGATTCTCAGGACTATGTTTGCTGAGCAATCCTTCTGTGTCAAGGATCATAACTCATCTACTGAATAATTCATAAAAAGCAGGAATGGGCCAACATACGCAGACATAATACTTGCTGAATGACTTGCTCTGACTGGCCAGCAGATGATAAAAGAGAGAGGCTGGCTGATTGGTTACCTCTGAATGAACGAAGGATGCGATTGGTCAGCCGGGGGTGACTGAGAGGACAGTGGTGACAGCTGTGTGATACTGAGTTGTGCATTTACCCAGAATGCAGTGGAAACAGTGTTTACAGGTCCTTCAGCCTGTAGCATGGTCTAAAGTGTTTATCTCCATGTGCAGCGCCTGCAGCTACTACTGCCTGTCTCATTGGAAATTAACTCATGGCGCTCTTGAGCTGAGCTGACATGGGCTATACATACAAACACACACACATGCACACACAAACAAATGCCTTTTTTCCATCACTGAGACTGAGCATGGAGCTGTGCTTTGCTCCACTAAAGAGAGAAAATGTCTCCCTCAAGCTCTGCTGTGAGAGCTGAGATCATTTTAATGTGACAGTGGGTCACAATTTACATCGCTCACAATGCAGAGACTAAGAGTCATTGAGAGGAAAACAGCCAAATACTGTTCACGGTCTGGTCTTAACAGGGCTCACAGTGCAAACATTTGGATGACACCAGTCTTTTGGGTACGAAGAGACATTTAAGTACAACTTTGATGTTTATTGTGCTGCCCTCTCTTTTTTTCTTTTTTAACGCAGAAGCTTCATGAAATTTGAATGAACCTTAAATGATCCACTGGTTCCTCCAGCACATCTGAGAAATACAAGTAACAGAGGAGATCTGTTCACACAGCACAAGATTACACTTTTCACAATTATATTACAAAGGTAATGTCATATTTATCATGTATCTGATGCAGCATCTGCCAGAAATCTCTGTCCATTGTGTCCACCGTCCACTCTGTGTTTGTACGTCCTCTGCTGTAGTTAGGAAGCTGCACTCCACTCAGGAACCCCACACCGGATGTGTGTGTGAGTTTCAAGTGTGTGGTAGAGAGGGGGAGACAGGTTAGGGGTGTATCGGGGGTACTCTCTTAGAGGGGGGCTGAGCTGCCTGCTGTGAATGTTTTGGGAGCTCTGAGCTGCAGGTCCGGAGCTCTGGCTCTGGTATGGGTCGTGAGTGATGTGCTCCGCCAGATGTGGAGAGCTCTGGTGGGCTATGGCACTGAGTCGAGAGCCCTGAGGGCTGGAGCTGTAGGGGGGATGAGGAGTGTAAGGTGGATAAGGATCCATGGGGGTCATGGCAGAGGGGAGTGTACAGGTGTATGACCAGGATGCACAGTTGAGTTCATCCAGTCTGGACTCCGAGCCAGCGAACATGCAAGCCTGACGCTGTCCCATGTCTGAGCTGTAGGGGGAGTCAGTGAGACCCAAGACAGCATTATTTGGTAACCCTGGTGGAGGAGGAGGGTAGGAGGAGGGGTGGCAGTAAGGCTCGCCCTCGCTTGGTGAGTTCCCCGTGAAGGTTTTTTTATACGGGTGCTGGCGGCTTCCTGGAGAACAGTTTTCCTCCACTGCAGGACAGACAGAGAGAAAATATAGTGTTGGTTTTCCATTCAGTGTTCACGAAAAAGAGAGAAAGTTCCAGCTCTGGATTTCCAACTTCTGTCTTTACACAATTCAAATGGCTGAGGTGGAAACCAAATGTACATGTGAAATTCTTTTTAGAATACAAATATTAACTACAACACATACATAAGGACAATAGGAACAATTTAATTACAAATTCTCAAAAGAATGAAGAATAGGTAAGAACATTTTAGCAGATTAGCCGGCTGTAGTCTGTTTGAGTTTCAATAAATATTTTACAACATAGATAAATAAAATGTTCTTTGAGTATTGGATTCAATTGGATAAAAATAATTATTTTTGTGTTTTTCTGGTAATTAAAAATCGTTACATTTATTCTATAAATGTAGGACATTTGTGCCCCTTTGGGAGATGTGAAGTGTCTCGTTTACATATCTTATAAAATTACACTACATTACCATCATGAAGCATCCCAGGAATCATTAAGTCTCTTTGGTTTAGCTTAGATGTAATTCCAAAATAATTTACTTGACTGAAGACAAAGAATGAAAAAAACTATTTATCTTTTAAATTATTAGCACATGATAAATTCTACTAAATTAATTCCAGCCAGAGAATAATTTTATTTCAAATGTTTGTTTTTTTTCCATTTATTTTCTTAATTTTACAAAAACATAAAATTCTCATTCCCCTGTTTTCAAGAGTTCACCTTTAATCAGCATTAGCATTTATTAATCATCTCTTAATACAAAAATGCCCTGGTTCTGTTTAATCTGAAACTACTTACAAAAAGAAATATCCCCTTTGCCACGCTGCCACTGCAAATTTGTTCTCAATGAGTCGTCTGATTGGATAAAGGTTAGATAAATGAAGTAAACATGAAAAAGAAACTAACAAATAACTTTTAGAAAAGAAAAGAAAAGAAAAGAAAAGAAAAGAAAAGAAAAGAAAAGAAAAGAAAAGAAAAGAAAAGAAAAGAAAAGAAAAGAAAAGAAAAGAAAAGAAACACTATGAACAACTCAAAACAGTTAAAGCTCAGAGAAAGTTTCACAGTTTCGGACTTATCCAAGCGAAATGTGAAACGTGAGAAAGAACCTTCACAGTTCTAGTTACTGTAGGATAACAGTAGAATCAGGGATGTGTTGCTGCAAAATGTTAAATTAAGTGAAAAAAACATTTTGTTTCGTATGCAGTATAAGGTAGCTTTAATTCCTTTTTTAGTTTTGGTCTAAGACAGATACGCATCTTTAAAAGGTTGCCCATACACTGAAGCAGAGTTTACAGTTACCTTTCCTCTTGGTGCAGTGGTACAGCTGTGGGTGCTGACTGTGCTGCAGGTGAGGGTGAGACAGGGTGTAGTGGGTGGGTGGAGCACTCAGCATCTCTTGTGGACTACTGCTGTTCAGACCGTTCTCACAGCTGTAAGGGGATCTGACACCCTCGGGTGAGCCCCGCAGTCCACGGCCCTCCACACTATAGGGACTCCCGGCTGAGCATGATCTTTGACGGACAGTGCTCCGAGGAACCACGGGGTAGTCTTTACTGATGAAGACCATGACAGGAAACAGACGGAGAGGGGGGTTTAATAACTACAGCAACCAGTTGAAACTCATTTTGTTATGGCTTCAAGCGTATTTAAGGCTGGACACTGAACTTCAACACCTTTTCGGCACCAATTAAATTACTGCTTTGAAATGTCAAGAAATTTCTTTAAATTTCAATACCTTGAGAGTAAATCTCACTGATTTCAGTACATGCGCAGAATTTTATGATAAACAGGCCTTAATTGTTAAACTATAAAATTGCTCTCAGTATATAAAAATGCAAATAAGCTGCAAAATAAATCCATAAATGTTTGCTGTAATGTATTTGAATTTTGATATTTGTAGCAAAAATTTTACATACACTGACGGCCATAAAGCTGAACTCATATACATATAATATGATTTATTCTTGGTAGACAACATGTAAATGGGACTCAGTATGTAATCATTGCAACTGGTCAAGAGTGATTATTGATGTATATAAATAGGAATAAAGAGAATGTGTCAGAAAACAATTTTTTTCCAACTTGATGGGAACAGTATATATAATAGAATTAAAGCCAAGATTCCATTAAAAGTCATCACAGAGCAATTAAAATATAAATCTATTTTTTGCAGTTCTTGTTGTGATTCATATATTTTATTCTCAGAAAAATAAATGAGAATGTTCTGGCGAATTTGTGACTTTTTAATTTTTACTTGCCTGTCATAAGAGCTGAAATATAAAAAATCTATGTTGCAATGTGTAATTAGTGTAATATTTTGTAAATTATTTAACATCAACATAAAACTAAAAACAAGCCACAGAACAATTTTAATTTAATCACAATTTAACAGTGTCAAATTATACCAAACCCCTTGATATATTACACAAAAAAAGCACGTCCTGAGTGTAGGTATTCCCATTTTACATGGTTGTATTGTTTATCTGCATGTTTTCTTTTTCCTCTTTCCTTCTCTTTCAAGTCAACTTAGCCTTTCTTGGTCCTTTCAGCTCTGATCTCTCTCTCTGTACACACTGCCCTCTTGATGAACTCTGTGGTATGTAGGGGACAGCAGGCCACATCTCTCTGACTCTCACTGAGATAGTGGCATACATACACAGCACGCGCACATACACACGCACATACACACACACAGTTTGTGCCGCTGTGAGATAATTCACCACTCTAAAAATAAACATCCATCCATGTGTCACTTCAGATAGCCTCTCCTCTCCTCTCCTCTCCTCTCCTCTCCTCTCCTCTCCTCTCCTCTCCTCTCCTCTCCTCTCCTCTCCTCTCCTCTCCTCTCCTCTCCTCTCCTCTCCTCTCCTCTCCTCTCCTCTCCTCTCCTCTCCTCTCCTCTCCTCTCCTCTCCTCTCCTCTCCTCTCCCTTTGCTGTCTCATTTTGTAACAACCTCTCGTATTGGCTAGCTAAACCCTCCAAACCGCTCTCTGACACAGTGCTTGAATGGAGATTAGACCCGCACTCAGACACCGACACCATGTAGGGTCATCAGCTGATTAGTAGTGACAGCCTAAAAAAAAGCATTAAAGTGATATCATTTATTTATCAAAGTATCACAGACAATGGCCGTGCTCAAACAAGGTTTCACACAGATCAACCTTCAGGTGACAATGGTTCAGATCCCTTTATGTCACGTGGCACCGCTCACACACACACATTCATGTCTCAGACCATATGCACCCCATCATAACAACCCTCGCTTCAGGCAGGAAAGGACGAGCGAGAGGAATAGAGTCTATGAATGCTCACACAAACCACAAACATATTCACTCATGAACAAAGCTGCACTCACCCCTGTAGCTTGGCCATGCGATGCAGCTCATTGTCGTCGCTGCCTCTGAAGCCTTTAGCGAAAGGATTATTCTCAATCTTCAACTGTGTAATCTAAGGATAAAACACATAAAATCCTTTAACACTGACGTGCATTATACGACGGTTTCATGCACATACAGTCACATTAAAAAGCATTCAGTTTGCAGCAGCCATCCACATGGACTCAGTAGTTTACTATTAGTCAGAGGCACTGTTAGGGCCTGCAGATGTTAAAAGCAGCCCAACGCTGAGGCTCTCGGTGCACCAACATTCCTCAGCCACTGACGTTTCTGACGGAGTGGACAGTGTTCTCGCCAGCTGACACAGAATAAACTGTTTACCTAAACAGTCGCCAGGTTTAAGGGTTTCAGGCCAAAGCTTTTAGTGCTCCAAATCGAGAAGCTTTGATGTTAAGTCTTCAAACTTTTCTCAGTGATGTCATGGAGGGAAACCTTTGTGATGTGACGGATTTCATTTGGCTACAGTGTACGTTCATCGAACAACGGGCAAGTGCACTGGACATCTGACACAGTTAAGGTCTAAACAAACTTTGAAGTGCAGATAAACCCAATGCCTCAATAATTAGAATTTAAACAGAGAAAATATTCAATTATGAAAAAGGCGTCTGTTGAACAGGGCTGTAAAGTTTTGGGAATTTCCACTGAAAAAAATGATTTAACTCAACACACAATAAATAACTCAGAAAATGTACACTGTTTGATCCTAATATGTTAATGCTCAGTATTTGAAATGGAATGTCTACTGCTTGTACTACTACAACTACAACTAATAAAAATCCAGTATTAGAAATGATAATAATAAATTTAACTTTTCTGAAAAATCAAAACAATAATTTTAGATTAACATTACTATTAATCAATATGAAATACTTAATGGTATTTGATAGTTTATGCATTTGTCTATTATTATGCTGTAATTAATTGCATATTGTATTAAGGAGACTGGTTATTTGTCAAGCTTGAAACTTCTCTTTCATCAATTAATATTGCAAACACAATACTCTGTATTAAAGACATTCTGTAACAAAGAAATACAAAAGATATGACTCTTAAGTTCAATTCTAAAACAATTGTGTTTATGTAATTTATGACTTGTTATGAAATGTCTTCAGATTAATGAGGCTTAAAGCTTTAGTGATCTGTCTTTCTAAATGTCAAGGAAACTGAATCAGCCAAGATCAAGGCAAAGGAACAGTTCATTACTGAGCAAGACTCTCTCACTCTCACATTTCCTCAGTGACACACATGCTCACATGTGCTCACACACACACCATGCTAATTTATTTTTGGGTGTGTTTACAGATACAGAGTATGGACACATAAACAAAGAAGATGCAAATTGGCTTTCTGAATACAAAATATGGGCATTTATACAAACAAAGAATGAAAATGTCTGTGTACGTGTGTGTGTGTGTGTGTGTGTGTGTGTTTGTGTGTGTGTGTGTGCGTGTGTGCTCAACTATATGTGGAGGCAGAAGTTTTAATAAAACCACTGACCAACGACAAATGTTTGCACACTGGTGTCAATGGTTGCATAGCTGAGAGAAAAACAGATCTGATTTCTTCACACATAACTTTGAATATTATTTCTATAATTGTTAAAATAATTATGAAGTAACCTACATCCTCAGACAGCAAATGTAGACATAATGTTCAAACACAATTAAGTGTATCACTGTTCACATGCCTAAAGTTTTTTGTTATAGTTTTATTGAATGTAAAGTTCATATAAAGTCCTACCTTATGGTTCTGGTAGGACGTCACAGCAATGAAGGCCGTCTCAGAGAAGACATGGGTGCAGAAAGCCGTGTTTTTTGAGCCGAATCCGTTGTTCTCGTCCGCCTTGACAATATGGAGACGGGGCTGGTATTTGTGCATGGAGTTGAGTATTATCTGTGCAAGGGAAAGATTTACAAGGTGAGGCTGACTGGCCTGTCATGTTTCAGAAGAACACCTGAAGTTAAGGTACCTATATTTCTTGTCTGACATGAACAATTTAGACATGGATTCATATTACATGAAATACAACCCATGTAACTCAGGAGATGGAGGAAATTAATAATACATTTGCTTTATTTGGCCCCAGGGGACACAGCCAAGGTTTGCGAAAATATCAAAATCATGAATGATTCTTGTTCAACAGTTGTGTGGTTTAGTTCACAAAATTACTGATATAGGTTTAGATTTGGTTTATAAAAAATAAAAATAAAATAATAATAATAGTAATTGTTATTATTTATATATATAAATATACTGGTCCACATTTTTTAAATTACATTTATTTACCTCAAATATTAAATGTGCTACACACTTGAACAAGTTGAATTGGAAAACAAAGTGTTAATTACACACACACACATAGATACACACACACACACACACATATATATATATATATATATATATATATATATATATATATATAGGCTTGTGTAAATTTATATAACTGATTTAAAAATCTTGTAAAGTCATGTGGATACAGAGTTGTGAAGTAGAATCGGTAGCTTTGAGACAAAGATGTAGTTATTTATTTTAAGTAAAACACATACTCTTATTAATTCTCGGAATTTCACAGTTTGTCCCAAAACTGTATATTGGAAACTACAGCCAACCAGCATTTGGCTTAATTTCTTTATTAGTAATTCAACCTTAAGTTTTATTACTTTTATTCTAGATTTTTATTTATTTTTTATGTATTTATAATTTACCTTTAGACAAGTGTAATATTTCAAAACATTATAGAAACCATTAGATCTGGCAAGAAAGCCAATTATGTCCGACATTAGATGATAATCTCTGATCATTATTTTGGTTGAGCTTCCATAAATACAAAACTCAGGATCTAAACACATCAGCTACTTAAAAGTTTGCTTTTGAAGAAGTTTTTTTCTTCTTCTTCTTCTTCTTCAGAATCCACTAAAATCGGCTGTGAGACATTCATGTAAACCTGTGGCAGCTCTGTGCATTCACAACACAGCCTGACACAAACTATTTCCCACGACACTGACATGTCTTCAACTGGTTTTTAATTGGACCGCGTCCCCTGTGTACGCGCACGCACATCCGCGTTTGTTTTTCCGAAACTCAGATTAATCGCAGTGACGTGCATTAGTTTAAGGCCAGTGCAGTCATAGAATTAATATCACCTCTGATTTAACAACACCGGAAACACATCCTGTGAATCAAACGCACAGATGCGCGTGCGACACGATACCTGCTTTGCGACCACCTGCCTCAGTTCAGTGCAGGCCTAGTGGGCTCGCGCAGAGACGTGGCGGGAATAAGAGTCCGTTCATCGGAGTGTGAAGTAGTACTGCTGCCGTGTCCTGATGGTGATTTGTGCTGTGTTGTGATGTCTGCTGAGTTATATTCAGCAGAACGAGGCGCATGTGCTGCCAGCTGAGGGCACGCGGAATGGCTGCCTCCGGTTATGCCTGTCTATCTAGACCCATATACCTTGTCCAATTATTCTTGTTAAAACAAAACACAGCTCAGGATTATTTATTTAAAATGCCTATGATGGCTACTTGCCGGCTAACACGCCCCGTGGGTACGTTTTAGATTCACTGTGTGGTTTCATTTTTAAGGAAAAAAAAATTCTAGTTCTTATTTTTATTCCTATAGCTACTTGTAAATCACCAAACTAAACACGAGGTGAGTTGTGTGACTTTAAATAACCAATAAAGTTTTTTTTTTTTTTTTTTTTTTTTTTATGAGGGCACAAAAACTTCACATTTAAGTGTCTCATAAGACGCTACAACTCACATGTCCAAAGGGGTCCAGGTGGTTGTTAGTGAGTTTCAGTTTCTGGAAGGAGACAAGTTGGCGGCTCCAATGTGCCCCGGTGGCGGGTGAGTCCGGATGGACGTACAGCCTGCCGGGCATTGCAGGTTCTGCTTTCCCCGTTATGGACCTGGACGCCCAGAAAAATAAAGTAGATAAAAAAAACACTGTGAGTCTTTGAGGCTCAGTGGCGTCACAGTGTGTGTGTGTCTGTGAACGGTTCTGAGGAGCCCCATCCTGCCCAGCCACTGGATACATAAGGCCACTGGTGTTTTAATGAGACTACACTAGAAATACACGATATCATCCTGTATTTACACACAAATGGTTCCGAATGAACACAGTCCTGTTTTAGTTTTATCTCACAATATCTGCGTCAAAAGACATTTTGTTTGTTTTTGGGAATTGATTAATCAGATAAAAGGACAAAAAATATGCGATTTTTCTAGTGTAAGACATCATAGGTTTAATAGAAATCACAATAAAACCCATAACAAAAGTCACTGCAAATTTGATCATTTAATAGCCCACAGTATAATTAGATTATGTACTATAAATACACTGCAGATAGGTGTATTAGATACCCCGGGAATGGAATGGGGGGGGGGGGGGGGTTCTAGTCTTCGAGGTTTAAAGGTCAACCTGGGTGACATAATATGAAATAAATAAATACGTTCTGATAAAAAAAAAAACAAAAAAACATTATTCATTAAAAAAGCACCTGCAGGCCACACGCCGACTCTACTCTGTAAACACAGAGCCCCTCTATTAGCTCTGCTGGGACTTTGTGTCAAAATAAGTTTATCCATAACTCCAGTCTGATGCAGACGTGGTCTGAAGAGCCAGAGCCTTGATGGATCTCAGTAGAACTGTGTGTAGTAGTCAGTGGTCTACTCACATCTATGCGCAGCTGAATGAAAGATTTTAATCCAGTCTGTGTTGTGTGTCCGCCCGGTGAACCCTTTATACTCTGATTTAACCGGGGGGCAGACACGGGGGGAAATACTGGGAAGTAGGCCACCCCGGTCCGCAAGAAAGGACCCGACCTTTACGCAGTGCAGGGAGAGATGGAGTAGAGGATAAACCTGGGAGATCTCAGTTTCCTTCAGGTTACATATGAAGCTATTTCTGATGGTAATTCAGTGACCTGTTTCTACAACTATAGGTGCGTAAACGAAACGGAATATTTACATAGAAATTAAATGGGCATTTGTTCATCTCAATTATGCTTATTTCGTATATTTACAGCGACATGTGTTCATTCAATATTACTTTTAAGACCCATACACTGATGTTTTAATTTAATAATAATAGAACTGGGTTATATGTAAAGTGATACGAACAGGCTGTTATTTATTTATGAATATTATGGAATGGAGATTAATTTATTTAAATTGCATACGAACCATTTGTTGTCTGCAAATTTGTAACGGTGGTCATCCCCGGGCACAATATCCATGAGGAGTATATATTTTGTTTTAGGGTTGAGCCCTGTGACCTTCACTTTATAGCTGGGAAACATCCTCCTGTGGAAAAAAAAACACTATCAGTATGAAGTTTCACAAAAAAGAAAAAGTAAAAGTTTTTTTTTCTGTTAGGGCCCTTTTTGTCTGTCTTTATAGGCTACACCTCGGGCCTCGCAGCGCGCGCACAATGTCTGTTTTATTTGTCCCACGATTCACTGAAACTACCCCTGCCCATTCACGCCAAACTCAGCAGGTTATTTCCAAAGGGTTGCAAAAAATAAAAATGTTAATATATCACAGTAGCTCTGGAGTAACATTTTATTTACTCCAGAGTGAATTATTCCCTCATCCATACCTTCCAGCTTTAGTGATGATCATTTCAGTTCCCACTTCATCAAACTTCGTCCACAGCTCCCTGTCATGAAGAAAAACTTTGATTCCTTCCATCCCCTGCAAAAAAAAAAAGTAACAGTACTCACTACACTCAAATAAGTACTGAGATTTGAAAGAAAACAAAATATGAAAAAGCTTTAATATCAGATTTTATATAATTTCTCTATATTGGTACATGACTGAGTTACTTTACATCGCAATAAAATCCCATTATTTCTTTTCCCAGTGTTACCTGCTGACTAGACGCGGTTTGTGGAGATGCTGGTGAGTTTAAAGTGTAGGAGGGATTTTCTTGTTTGGGTTCTTTTGGCGAATCCATGCAGTCCGAGTCCGGACGTTCTGGGAGGCCGAACTGGTCTCCTCCGTTTGCCATGTCCTACTGACACATGCACATGGGGTTAGCAATCCATACATCTACTATAGTTAGAAACAGATTTAGAGTAAATTGATCTCTGAACACACACAACTTAATTTTACAGACTAACATTTGATAAATTGTTTTCTCGTCTTGTATTTTTAAAAAATGTATTTCACTTGATTAATTTATTTTGAGGCTCGTCTTTTAAGACAACTATTCTACCTTTATGTTTCATAATTTAAAATTCTCGTGCGTTTTTGCAACAGTAAGTGAAACCTTTAGAAAATATAGTCAGTCAAAGCTGTTTGACAGTTGAGGAATAGTTCAAGCACATATATACATGTAGGAGTGTTGTCCTTTATTAAATGTGTGCACTTACTTTGACACTGTGGTGACAATAAAAAAAAAATGGCTAATCAATTGTCTTTGCAATATTCTATTATGAAAATCCATTACATCACACCACATCACATTACATTACAGTGACTTGGAGTGAACTGATCCAATGACCTAATTACAGGCTATTCTACTGGAGAGTCTAATCACAACCTAAACTTGAACTTTAACATTGTTGTTGTTGGAAGTCGACAGCAGACATAACTTCCCACTGATCCTGAAGATAGACTGATATCATTAATTCAGTGCAGTCAGTATTATCTAGGGGTCATCTTAACAGCATAAATAATCATATTTTGTGTTTCATCCTTATAATGCATGCAGATAGCCCAACTGGAGCTTGAAATTAATTGTACACAGTGTTGGCAGCTGGACTATGAACAAAATGTACATGCTGTTTAGAAATGCAACCCGGTTTTAATGTGCCTATCAGTGACAGTCAACCACAGCCTGTGTCTGGCATGTGCGTGCGTGTGCGTGTGTGTGTGTGTGTGTGTGGCCTCTCACAGGGCCTTTACCTCAAACGCACTGCTTTGCCTTGCTTGCAGAAAACACGCTCATTCTGCCCCTGCGCGCTGTGCAGCCTTGCCCTTTAATTTCACCGTCTCCCTTTAAGAGATTATTCATACAAATCCAGCTGTCCAAATGTTTCGATGTGGCTTCTCAAACATCCACCATATTCCTCGTGCAGCTTTGAAATACCGTCGGGTCGCTCAGCGGCTACTGTCCGCTCCCCGGTGCGCTGACCGCGGCTTATCCGCTCCGCTGCGTCCCGTCACCGCCGGCTACGCGGAGGCTGAGATCCTTTCAAATCTGTTTGAATTTATTTCCCATTTATCTCGCTCGTCTCCTCATTGGCCTCAGCACCAACCCTGATCTGAACGGGGCTCATCAGATCGTTCATTACAAATGGAGTCAGGTCCGCCTCACATATTCCGCCCTCCCCTTTGCGCACTCCCCGCGCTCCCATAGGTCTGCACGCTGCACCGTTGTCTGCAGCCCAAACTGTGGCTGTGACACTGGCCAATCACGCACAGGGTACACACAGGACGCGCGTGTACGTGCACACAAACACACGGTTGATTTTTTTTTTCCTAAAGATTTAATGTACTATTGTCTAAGTCACGCAACACTGATACCTTATATCATAACCACTATTGAGAGACACATCAACGTGTGAATTTATTCGAACAAAATCTGATTTACGCTGAAAAAAGAAACAATTGTTTGAGTCACTGTGAGTCAGTGAAGAAGACGTACTATTGGAATGTTAGGCATGTATGAAAGTCAAGAAAACGAATATAATACAAATGAATCTGTCTGAGTTTATTTTGTTCGTTTTATTTAAGTTTGGCCTAAAAGTGTTCAGTGTCGTTCAGACCATGTCTATAAGTGACAAGTGAAACGATTTAAACCACGGGTGGTGTTCTGATTGGTAAATAAATAAGCGTTTGTTATGAAATTAATTACCAGAATTGATCATTTCAAATGCAAACGTGCGCGAGACAAAATCCATACACATACACACACACACACACACACACACACACACACACACACACACACAGCACCAGTGTCAGTTTGACGCGGGCGCGCATCACTTTGAGTGGATTACAGTAGATGCTGATAACTAGAGGCATCCAGAGTTGAAAGTTGAAGGGGTCACCAGGAGGTCAGGACGCTCGATCCTTTCTGTGCTTACTTGTATGACGTCCATGGTCGCGCATCCCTGTCTCCCTGTCTCTCATCCCAGTCCATACATTGGCACATTGTGGTCATAGTGAACGACATGGATGGGGCCACGTCGTTCACTATGACCACAATGTGCTCATGTATGGACTGGTTTAGGCTATATTCTGTATTTATTAATACAAGGCCCGAGGTGTTGGCTGTGTTATTTTTTTTTTATAAAGGCGGTTAGCAGATGTAACCTGGTATTATGGGAAATTTATGGTGGTCTATTGTAGACTGTTGGTATATATTCAACACAGAGCAGCTTATGCATAGAAATGAATACAAGTAGAACTGCTCTGTGCAAAACACTGCATATTACGAGCATGCATGAACCACCATTTCGGTCAACAGAGCATCTTCAGTGCAGGTTCTTACCATGTTAAAAGCCCAAATTCCACGATGATAGACGTCCTTTTATCAGGAGCTCGGTGAGGCTTCCTCTGCGAACAACGACAAGCAGACGCTGCAGTGAGAGAGTGCAGCCACTGTGTGTGTGTGTGTGTGTGTGCATGTGTGTGCATGTTTGTGTGTGTGTGTGTGTGTGTGTGTGTGCGTGTGTGAATCTATCAAGTTTCAATCTGATAGGCCTATCAATTTATTTAACCACCATGCATGCCTTGTCTTGATTTAACGCCAACATTGAAGTGTGAGGAATTGCAGATAAATTATTCATGTTTACTGTAATGAAATGTCGGGCTTTAAAAACACTTAAAGTGACATTGAGATTAAACAGTAGTTGTAGTTTAGTTTAACTTGACTTTATTAAAATTAAGTTATGCAACTGTTAAACAATGGTAATAACAGGTAACTTTAAAGCAAAAGTAGTTTGCTTTAATAAGGTACTTTGCAGTTCGGATTTGTTCTTGGATCTGAAAAAATGAGGGGATGAGGGGGGTCATAAAAAATAAACTAAAACTATATTTTAGTCGAAATTTTTCTTAGTTAAAAAGACTGCATTAAAAAAAAATCCAAAGAAAAATATTTTAACGCATTGGTAGGAGTCAGAATCAGGTTTAGTTTAATTGGCTAAAAAATAAAATCTCATTGTGTCTGCAGTGAAATCCAAACATACCAAGTTATTGATTTGTACTTAATTTGACTATAAATTCTAAATGTTTTTCTAAAGTGCTGCACACTTAAAAATCTATTACAATTATTTCCTTTAGATGTAGAGAAAATAGTTTAAGTCATGACGCGCTATATTATTTTCTACAGTTCGTCATTTTACTTTATGAAAATGGCAATAGAATAAGAAACATCAGTGATTTTTGTTGCTTGATTTTTTTTTAAACTATAAAAATGTAGTATTTTTTTCAGAGTTAAACTTCTCATTACTAAACGCTGACATTTCAAAATGTCCAAATTTTAGCCGGGGACTAAACACGCGAAACCGTCCGGACAAAGTTTGGTTTGATGATTCTGTTCAACTGATGTAAAATTCGTTTCTTGTTGACAAAACTGACAACGCCTTTTTTGGAGAAATTATCTTTCTTTTTTTTCTCTTTTCTTTTCTTTCCTTTTCTTTCTTTTTTTTTACAGTGCTAAAATAAAAATTATTTATCAAATCAAATAGTTAGGCCAGTTTTATAATCACTTTAAAACAGTATTTCATTCTGTTTTTTTTAAAATAAAGCCTGCTATAATTAATAAAATAGGCCAATAAAAATCAAAGTAAAAATAATTATTAATGACATTTTGTAAAGTCTCTTCTGTGTTATCATCTGGAACTCATATTAGCTGTAACGTAAATATTTAATTATGCCCAGATTTGATTGCATAATTTAATCATTTTGGAAATTATTTAGCTTATAGAATTACCCTGCTGTAGGTTATTATATGACACATGTTAGGTATATTGAATGAACATATTATTACACAATAAACTATATTTTTCATCTATATTTCTGTTAGTCTCAATATATTTAATTCCAAATAAGCACAGTTGATTTTTACCTAGTGTGTCGGATAAAATAATAATAAAAAAAAAATGGAATAAAACTCTTGTCCCTTAGTTTTTGTCCTGAAGGCGGAATAAAAGTGAGAGGAGAAGGTTTCAATAATACCTGGAATGAGGTGGTGGCGGCTGCTCTGCTCATTATTGTCCCATCCTGGCTTCAGCTGACTGGATCCTCTGTTCTCTGTCTGGAGGAAGTGGTGAAGGGGTCCCAGACCTCCTGCACTCAGCAGGTCTGTCTCACACACCTTCGGCTCGGCCAGAACGAGTGTGTGCATGTGTGTGTGTGGCATCAGAGGGCAAGGTCAACCCATTTCTCTGCAAACAATCACATCACACAGGGCAAAATACATTCCAACCCCCTCCCCTGTAAGGTGGTCTGATGTGGGAACTGCAGAAGGTGGGGGTTTGGCAGCGGTCCAACCGGGGCCTCCAAGTCCAGATGAAGGAAAAACCTGTTCCACGTTAATATGACTTCATATTAAACACGTTAAGTTGGACTATTCTCTTTTCCACGGGCTACAATAAATGGAATAGTCTCTTTTATAACATCACTGCAAATCTCTGATCACTGTCAATGCATGTACACATGATATATCATGTATAGTAAGAAACAACAATAAATTAATGAAATAAAGTGTAAAATAAAGTGTGTGTTTCCTATTTATTGTATGATAATGTTGAATTTATCATATACACTGTTGCCCATAAAGTAGGAATAACATGTTTACCTCTTCCTGTGAAATGATTGTGACACTGTGATTTAATCTTAATAGATAAAGTGCAACTGATACTCAGTTAATAATCATCAAACCTGGTCAAAGGTGGTTACTGATATGTATAAATAGGATGAAAAAAGAGGAATGGTCTGAAAATAAAATCATTCCAGCTTTAAAGGCAAATGTGTATTTTAATGCTAATGACTTCATTGGTGGTTAAAGATGATATATTATCACTGAAACTTTGTAAATATATTCCTTCATTTGGATCTTTTGTTTGACTAGATTTTTCATTTTATTCACATTTTACACAACTTATTTTATGCACCGACACATAAAACATCCCTAAAACATGACAATAGCTATAAATAATAAATATATGTAACTTATACTATTGGTTATAATTTGTAACTACAGAGAAAAATAACCTTTCTTGAACGTATTTTAATGTCATTCTGGTGTGTTTTATACATTTATAAAAATAAATGTTTATTCTTTGTTTAGCATGAATAGTCTGATAAAGTGTTGACTCTGGTGCTACAATGAAGTTGTGATATGAGTTAATTTATACGGTAACAAAAGGCTATAAAACATGCGAAAATGAAAAAAAAACATGTTTTCATTCTCATGCTTTCATAAAACTCTTCACCCTTATTCTTATCATTAATGTACTATTGTAATATGGCTAATACTGAATGACATAATGGTTTGCGTGTATAATTCTGTATATTTAGGTGTGGATGAGTGCTTTGTGCTGTGCCTTTAACTGGATTTCCTCCTTGTGCATATAATATAATATAATATAATATAATATAATATAATATAATATAATATAATATAATATAATATAATATAATATAATATAATATAATATAATATAATATAATATAATATAATATAATATAATATAATATAATATAATATGAGGTGTGGTGTGTTGTAGCTCCCTCTAGTGGATTTCTTTTGTAAACAGAAGAAACAGATGGAAGGAAATATGAAGGACAGAGTCCAAGATAAACAAAAACACCCCTATGTCACTGACTTCATGTGCACAGAGGGATCATTTTCCAAAATCTTGAGAAGAAAAATAAAACACACATCCAACCAAGAACAACAGCCCAGGTGCACGCCTGAATTTGCAGTAATATTTCAACATGACATCAGCCACAGATGCAGAGGGTGTGTTGAGCCACATTTTGTAACAAACTGCCACATTTCGTAATAAATTGTCTCAACACATTGAACATTTCCATCGAACAAAATAAAACAAGGAATTTACAGTATATTCTCTGTTAATGCAACCTGTGAAAAACTAATTGCTAAGTACTGCTACAGGGTTAATACAGTCTAATTTGGTCTACAAGTAAAATGCTTCTGAAATAAAACAAATGAAATTTTATCACATGGTGTTACTGATAAAGAAAACCCTAGTTGGAAATGTTAGTTGGCTCAAGTATCCAAGATAAGTCTGGGGCCAAGATATGAAATTCTTAGAATTAACAAGAGAATAGGTTTTACTTTAAAGGAATATTAGTCTCAGATCTACTTCCAAACACTGTCTGCACATTATGATAAATTCACTTCACAGGTTCTTTCTAATGGAATATTTACAAATACATGTACATAAACCACCATATATAAGTAATAACACATCATCATATATATTAAAAACATGAGCTAACCGGCACTTTTGTAATTTATTTCTGATTCATCTTATTAAGTATGTAAGATTTAGCACATTTAATTTCTGAAGTAGATACTGTACATTCTGACAAATTGTAGACGGTTTTGTAAATTGTATTGTAATATGCCTAGTTTTTTACAAATACTTGAAAGTAAAATAAAACACGATTAACAATTAAATTATGCTTTAGAATTATTACATAATGCACCATGTACATAATGTATATAACCCCAGCAATATATATATATATTACAAATTTTCATACTGCTGTACATTGCACTCTGTGTGTGTGTTGTGCATTACTGCTATGCCAGTTGGATGCAAACTGGATTTCATCCCTTTGTACTTGTGACATAGCCAATGACAATGAAGTTGAATCTAATCTAATATCATTACGTTTTCAAGAAAAATAAAATAAAATACAAGTGCATTTTGTAATCATCTTATCAAAATGTATTAACTTATGTAATGTGGCAAAATGTATTACAAAATGTGTTGAGACAGTTTATTACAAAATGAGGCTTAATCACCAAATGCAATCAAAAAGTTGTTATATTTTGGATGTTTATGACAAAATGCACCATTACTACAAAATGTGGCTCAAAAGGGTGGGTGTATTCTACAGGCTCATTCATGTGGGAATATTAACATTTAAGGGTGCTGTGCATTGTTCTGCCCTTTAGAGACACCTGTCACTCATAGGCGTCATACTGAAGTGCTAAGTGACCTTTTCAATAGGTTTGGGAAGACACACAAAGAATTCAACCTCGGAGGCATATTGTGGTTGGCTTTTTCCAGACTTTATTTAATGGCCTTTCTTTGTGTTTTTTATGTTACTGTGTGACTAGACGTGAGGAACAGCCATGAGAAAATCACAAAAGCTTATTATATTTAAGGGTTTCTGTCATAGTCTAGGAATGATGTGGAAGTTTTCCCACTAGATCAGCATTTAAATGATTCTAATAATAATGATGGATTGGATTTATATAACACTTTTTTGGCCACTCAAAGCACTTTACATTAGTGACCTATTTTTCATTCGCTCTCACATTCTCACTCAGGTGGTGGTAAACCACATTTGTAGCCACAGAAGCATGGCTGCCATTTTGCGCCTATGGCCCCTCTGACCACCACCAAACATTCATACACCAGTGTGAGTGGCACTGGAGGCAAGATGGATGAAGTGTCTTGCCCAAGGACACAACAGACTGACTAGGACAGAGCGGGATTCGAACCATCAAAACCTTAAATTATTGGACGACCCTCTCTACCAACGGCCGTCCCATTCTAGTTGTAAGGCGCGACTAATTTTCATGTCTAAATTATTCTTTTAATTTGGTTTTTGATATATCTTTTTTTTTTATTGACTCAGGAGCTCTATTAGCTAGTCAGTAATTACTAATTGTTATTGTTCCTGGGGTTCAGAGAAAAGAAGAAATGCAAGAAAAGTATTTAAAACAGATGCACAATGGAAAATGTAATATTTATTGTTATTGAACTAAGGGTAACAAGTGCATCAGCAGGTTTATTTTTATTTGGGGAAATAAATTACCTTTGAGTTTTTGCTTTGCTTTAGTGTTTCAGATGAGAAAAGCCTTTATTTATAGAAGACAATAGAAGTAGTAAGAAAGACTGCATCAACAAAAACATTGTTCACTATTTTGCAATGTTCTTTTATTCATATAGAGCAAGAATTAAAATTGTGGTGGTAAAAGTCCAAAAATAAAACTGATATTCAGAATGAACACTTTATGTTTGTGGTGATCACTAATGTGTTTATTTTGAGAGCCAATGCTGACCATGTTTATCATGTGGGGCACATGAGGAACTCTTATCCCTTGGGAGAAAGCAACTGATATATTCCTTTTTCAAATTAAACACATCTGAACTGATATAAACCTGATATTTACCTGCAATTATGCATCTTATTTTTACCTTTTTGGTTTGTGTTTAAACAAGTGTTCAAGTGTTGTTGTTTTTTAAATGATTAATTAGCCAACAGTTAGTTCCAGTTTTCATTGATAATAATAATATTGCTCATCACCTTATATCACCCTAGAATTATGCTAGTCTAACTTTATTGATGTTCATTGATTTAACTACATTACTTTTTATTTCTCTCTCTCTCTCAGTCTTTAACAAACTCAAAACTAATTTAACCACAGTTGACATTTCAGGGGCACCGAGGGCCTTTTTACCTACTGACACAATTTAACACTGTTCTGTGGGGACATTTTAACCATGCAGACGCACAGCTGCACTGAGAGGCAGAGAGGGATGTGGACAGAGGTCAGGATGGAGTTAGAAGGCATTTTACCTAATGGACCTTTGCTCTCGCTGTGTGAAACACTTCACTTAACAAAAACCTCTGGGCACTAGCCTGTGTATACATGTGCCTGTGTGTGTCAGCATGTTTAAGGTGACAATGTTAAAGGTCAAATATGTTGGCCCCAAACCTCTGCACGCCTGGCACTTGGTCATTATTGTCCTTTAAGGGAGAAAAAAAATGGTGAGAGTTGAAAGCATTCCTGCCATCACGTTACTAACTTCATATTTACTTTGGTCAAGATGCCTGACAGGCCACTACATGGCATAGCATAAAGCCAATGAAAAATTAATCAAACAGCAAAAATAAAAAGCAATATTTAATATACAAGGGAAAAAATTAACAGTATAAGCAGGCAGTCAAGTGCGCACTTCATTAAACAAGAATGAGTATGAAGCATGGTACCACATCAGTGAAGTTTTGAGGCGAATCGGAGCAGGGATGGAACTGTGATTACTTGTATAACAACACAAAGTATCTGAAGCATGTCAGAGGAAGCTGCAATATGTGTGAATGCTGTTAAGCACAGAACAAACAACAACTATAACAATTAAAACAAGTAAAAATAAGAATGGCAAAGTGCGAAATTACATTTAAATTACCAGAAGTAGTGGCACATTTCCCACATAACGCTGCAACAGGAAAATCACATTTACAAATGTGTGAACCAGCCAATCGGCTGTACTTCAATGTTGGCAGAACATTCTTCATTAAGTACCATCTAAGCACAGCTGTATTATTATGGTAGCCTATAAAAGCAATGTGCACCTCTTATGAGACGAGACGTGCAGGACACTTTCCTTCAGACACTTGATAAAATTGTAGTAATAAAATGCTTGTTAAATATTGATGCGCATAATGTTATGTCAGGCTTCCACTCAATGTGAAAATAAAAGGGAAAACTGTGCTGGGTTCTACATAAACCAAACGGACCATATCAATTAAAAGCTTTTAGTAAACATAAGCTTGAATATAAAAGTTGTGGGTATGACTAAGTCATCAGTCATCAAACGCCTTTAAATACTTGTCTATGAATACTTGCAGACATGTTGATGATGGAAGCCAAGTGCATGAGGAAATGTTTGAAGCATGTGCCAAATCCGTAAGAACAATTACAAACACGATTATTCAAGTTTCTAGAGGAAGTTGTACTAAAATACACACTGTCATATATTTTCACAGTCTTGTGAGCGACTAACACTGCACCTTTCTGTCTCCATGTATCCTTTATAGACACAGCTACAAGATCAGTTACCCCGAACTCCCCAGTGGGATGGGGTCCCCAATCACAGCTCATGGCACTGGGGCAGATGGTCACAGTGTTACTTCAATAGCAGAGAATACTTTTTCTAACAGTCACATTCATTTTAAAGCAGGTACCAACACTTATGTCCACACAGGAGCCTGCAGACCTCACTGAACTAGACGTCTGTTGTGCGGATGCTGTCGTCGTCCAGGCTAAAGGGGAAGCTGCAGCCAGTGTGGGGCTGAGGCTGAGAACGGTGCCTCCGCCGCTCGCTCGCCACATCTCCCGACGCTGTGACAATCCCCAGTCCACTGGAGGAAGCCACTGCTGGAACATTGGGGCAAGGGGTCGGTGTGGAGAGTGAATTGGAAGATGAGGAAGTGGAGGAAGAGGTGGAGGAGGAGGACAGGGAAGGTAAGGTGGAAACGGGGCTGAAAGGACTATCATCCTCGTCTCCATCCAGGATAGAGGGTTCACATGGGGGCACAGGCGTCCATGGCTGCCAGCCCGGGGCCACAGAACAGGATTTCATAAGAGCGGGTCTGCGTTCATCACCCTGTTGAGTGCGGGATGCTTGGGTGGCATGACTCCGATACAAGGAGGATGCACGCTTAAAGGACTTCAGTTAGAAAAGAAAAACAACATATAACAACTTAAAAAAAACCTTTTCATTTCTAGTTCTTGTTGCTGGTGTCTTGATAAGGAGCAAAAATATCATTAATAATTATTTTGTTTGTTTTTGTTCCCTCCATACAAACAATAAAAGTTACCTTCGAGGGACCTCTGAAGTCCTGGATCTTCAACTCAATGTCCCTGATCCAGCCATGCATCTCCTCTGGAGAGTCTGTCTAAATATGCATGATGAAAATATCAGCATACCTGAACATTGTAATGTTACGTTTTATGATACTTTATTGGTTCTAAACATTACGGATCATAGTTTACATAAAAGGATAATGCTGCCGTCTCAATTACAACAATATGAGAAGGCAGTGTAGCCAACTGAGTTTTACTCTGAGAAAATTTACGTCTGAGTAAATGACTCAGGCTTCTTCCCACCAACCAAAGGCATGCACTAATAGCTTAGTTGAGCTACAATCACCTATAAGTGTGAATGTGACAGTGATTGGTTGTTCATCACTATGTCAACCCTGTAATTCAAGTGGTGACTCATCGAGGGTGTACCCCACCTTCACCCATAGGTGGCTGGGATCCAGCACCCCTGTGACCCTCTTAAGGACAAAGCCGTTCAGAAGATGACTACATTCTGAGTAAATTATGGTGTTGTTCCTTAATATCTGGCACTACAACTAAACAGAATTACAATGTATTTAATTATGTCTCTGTCATTCTGACATGTGTTACATTGCCCCATACTTACCAATGGACAGAAAAGACATCAAAAGATTAACTGAAGCTATCAAGTGAAGTAAACAGCAAGTATTTGTTGTGATCTTTTCATGTTTTCTGAGCAAATACATCAACATGATAGATATTTGCTTCATACAAATATATTGGTGCTGATATGCAGAATATGTTGGGTGATTGTTAAAATAAAACTACACAATGGCAAACAAAAGTTTTTATTTCTGCCACTAGGTGTCACTTAATCAAAACAGAAACAAAACAAGGATGAAGTGAATTCTGGTGGGACCATGGGGTTTTACCAACACTGTACTGCCGATGAAAATCTATCCCATCGTTCAAGCAGGATTCATGTTTGAAAGGTACATTTAATTATACAGCATTTTATTTCACTGTAATGGAGTAAGATTTGTATCAGAACGACACCATCAACAGTTTCCAACAGAGATTGAATCAAGTGTTATTACATTAAAGTAAATTGACTTTTCTGAATTTAAACATGGGAGAAAACAATTTTAAACACTAAAACATTACATATAAAGGTTTTAAGTTTAGTTCTAAATTATGTTTCCTAACTAACTGGTACAGCCGTGAGCTGTTGAATCTATTTCTGTTTGTGTAGGTTTTTTTGAAGTTTACTCAATGTTTGTCATGCTTCCTTTTTTTCCAGCACAAAAATATACATCTTCATGCTTGCTGTCTTACTTCCGATCTCATCCGACCAGAACCATTTCAGTCAGCTGTTCTCCCAGGGGAAGGAACAGGATGTTTTTGTTGTTATGGTAACAGATGGCAGTATCCATTTTCACAAAAACAAACTTTTCATGTTCTTAAAAAAAAAAAAAGAAGAGAGTGTGCAGCAGAGCATTTATGTCAAAACATAACAAGAGCTACACCTGCTCTGCTCTTAATCGGTTTCTCTTTGGAAAAAAAAAAGAAAGTCTACCTGTATGTAGAACGTTCGGGAGCTGGTGATGATCTCAAACAGGTTGTCTCTCAGCAACAAGTCCCTGACAGGACACAAAAAGTGCAGAACTACTTGACAACATTTCATAGATGGCTATTTTAGGATGAAGTTCTAAAAATAAAAAACACTGATGAAACAAAGCTCAGCCCTATGAGTATTTGATGTTATGCCACAAGATATACATCTTATTAGTTAGAAAACAATTTTTACAACTCTAGCATTTGTTTTTGTAACACATTTCATACTTTCCAAATGGAAGGAGAAATGTAGTTTAAAATAGAGATCAGACACCTAGAGACTGGAGGACCTCAGAAATGTACACTGTACGGTGGTCTTTAAAAACATTTAAATATAAATAAAAAGCCTGGCTGTAAATACATAAAAACTTAAAAATTCTTTGTCATCAATATTCAAAAAAAGAATGTAAATCAAAAATACAACAGCAGGAACTAGATCAGGGTATAGAGAGAGTGTCTTAGACTTATTTCTGATCATTTAAAAAAAAAAAAAAAAAAAAAAGAACAGTAATTTTAGCCTGTCTGTTTTTTATAGCTGTTCTTGATGAGCACCTTGTTCTGTGACACATGCAAGTCTGTATTTATTGACCCAGGGAAACACCTGTCAATCAATTTTCCCCAGCTATAGGCATCTACATAGTCAAGTCTAACATAGTATATTTTATTTTAACTCTGTACATTTTAACCCTCATTTATGTATATAATTTCTTCATCACCTATTCTGTAATATTGTGCAATGACTTACCTACTTATGTCCTGTATCTCACCTATGACTTTTGGCTTTTTAATTTTTTTTTACTAGAGACAGTGTAGAGATACGGGAAGGAATGGGAGATGACATGCACCATCTGCCCTGGACAGGGAAGCAAATCCAGGTTGCTGTGACAAAGCCTTGGCCCATATGGTATGTTCTCTAACTGTTGGATATATTCACATGTACATGTAATTATATCCCTGAGCAGAGTTTCGGGGATATTATGTTTTTGGTCTGACCACCACCACTGGCTGCACTGGCCCCACCACCTGTAGTTTCCCCATTCTGTTGATGCAATAACTTGAACGATATTGGGTTTAGAAATTCCATGTCTTCCATATGAATTAATATCATAGAGAGGAAGAACTAATTAGATTTTGGATGATATACCAGTTCTATATTGTCCACAAGGGGCAGCTCAAAGGTTTAAAATCTCTAAACACTCTTATCCATATTTCTGTAACCATTTGTCTGATTTCAAATCAAGTGCAAATGAGAAATCTTGACCTGGGGTTGCCTCATGTCATGACATCATAGCTGTCTGGTTAAGGATTGGGGGCGTTCGTGGATGTAGCCCGAGCAATCACTTCCGACAGCTACTTTATCTAGTTGTTTTTTCTATTATCTGATCTTGTTTGGATGGTGCAACACTGGAAAGCATAATGTATGACACTTTATGTGACTTCAGTTATTAAAATCACCTTGAGCAAAAGATTAAAAAAAAAAAAAAAAAAAAGATCTCTCTTTCAGAAAATTAATCCTACTAAAATATATCAGTAGATATGAAGACAATAGGTTTGCCAATCAGATGGATATAATAAAATTGAAAAATAATAAAAAGGTAAGTGAATGTGTCTTGAGTGAGTCAAATATGACTCACTGACTCACCCTGACTTGACGAGGCATTCATGGACTTTCTGAATGTCCCTCAGTGGAACAGTTCGAAGAGGCTCCTTGTCCTGGGACATATAACACAAAATTATGACACAAATATATTGGCAGAAACAGACCATAGTAATACAAAAGTATCAATGAAGCAAAGAAAATGCAGTCAACTCTGGCTCCTCACCATCTCAGACTTGTAGTAACTAACAGCGTGATCATCCAGGGTGAAAAACCGTCGCTTCCAGCTTTTCCTCTAAAAAAAAACCACACACCATGATGTAGCTTCAAAATTATTTTGCTGTACTCATACCCAAAGTTAATCAGATGTAGCAGAGGACTCACCACGTTTCCTTGTTTGACACAGTAACCACACCTCAGCACTCCTGGCCTGTTGCCCTTCCTGTCTCTCCCTTCTGTATCTTCGCCCTCATTCTGAAACATTCACAAACGCCACCCTCATCATCATTAAATTCATCATGGTCAGAATAACCACAAACTTCAAAATCTCTCAATTTACGTATTAGACTGCAGGGCTTTTGAGAACATGGTAGAATTTGTGCTTTTTGTTTTGCTAAAACACATAGAAACAAGATGAAAACATTAAAATAGGTTCCTTAAATCAAAAACTACTGGTATCATCAGCGTTACCCTAGCAACTGTGTTCCTTTGTAACTTTGTGAAACCTTAAGCATGTTTTCCTATTCTACATGACCTAAAACGCAATCAAATTTTCATACAATCAAGTAATAAAGCGACACAAAGAGAACATAATTAAACAAACACAATAAACGTGTTCATTGATATTTGGCTTTTGACACCATGTGAAATGTTTGAAGGCAATTATTGTTTTTATTTGGTATGGGTTTTGGTAACATTTGGTATGACGGTTTTTTTTTTTTTATTTGTCTTTTATTCTTTTTGGTGAGTTTTATTTATTCTTTTGTACAGTACTGTTATCTTATTTGTACAGTTTCCATGTCTGTTAATCTATTCTGTATTTTATTCACTTATTTTAGTATTAATTATTTTTCTGTATAGCATTTTGTTCCACTGTGGATGTTTTAAAGTACTTTAAAATTAAAGTTGGATTGGATTGGATATATTTACTTATTTTACAGCAGCAGCAGAGGCTTCTTCCTTGCAACTCTGCCATGTAGAAGATCGTTATGCAATGTTCTCCTCAAAGTTTACTTTACTTTGGTAAAGTCTGAGGTGAGGTGGATTGTGTCTTCTTGAAGTTTTACATTTTGTCAATGAACTGCTAACAACGGTGCTAAATTTTCTCCATTTGTGTGCCATCTGTCTGACAATCTATTGGTTGGAGTCCAAATTCTTTTGTAACAATTTTAATCTTGGTGATTATGACCAACTCTTCTTCTAAGTTCCTCAGACATCTCTTTTTCTCAAGCCATGACATGCTTTCACACATCTGTGCTTTTCAAAACTTGGATAGTGAAGGTCCTGTTTTCACACAAATAAGAAACATTTCTACATGTCCTTCAAATAAAATTGGGCTATACTGTTGGAAGGGATGGCTTGAGGTACATCCCTGAACACATGATGTCATGACGTGAGTCATCCACGGGTAATGACCTTTCAATTGCGCTTGATTTGAAGTCAATCAGACAAACAGTTGCAGACATTTGAACAAAAGAATGTTTGGAGATTTAGAATTTTTGAACGACCCCTTGTGGGCAACCTAGAAATGGTAAATTGTCCATAATTGAATCAGTTCTTCCTCCCAATGATATTAATTGATATGGAAAATATGGAATTTCTAAAACCAATATTTTTCCAAGTTATTGCACAAATTTTATCCGTCAGCAGCAGCTCCAGCAGCAGTGGTTGGACCAAAACATAATATCCCCGAAACTCCATTTGGGGATATAATTATAATCCTAAAAGTTCACATCATTTGGGCAAACACAGATTTTTACATTGGATCATTTAGCCATTACATCAATGAACATGTTTAATGCTTTAACATAATTTGTTTAAAAATCTGATCATATTTTGTCATATTTACACAGAAAAAGACAATGTTGGTGAGCTTTTTCATTTAGTTGTATGTCAGCTTTACCTGAATGGGAGTGTGCACCACCACTCCACCTATGATCTCCGTCTTATAGGCCTGCTGCTTCCTCCCAGCCTGAGTGTCGGTGATTACTGCCGTCACATCAGTCCTAGGGGGTGCAGGTCCAGACTTGGGAACCTGTCAGCACAGAAACAGGTTAACAGGTTAAACAGATAACTTTAACTTAATCAGCACCAAGAAACTCAGATCAGTGGCCAAATTTGCTGTTGACTGCAAGGGGTTAGTGGCTTAATTTCGACTGGGATTTCTACACCATAAAACAATCTGCATGAAAGCATCGAAAACCATTCATGGGTTTTTCATTGTCTATTTTTTACATCGCTGTCCATTTAATTTGCTTAGAAAAAAAGACACAATTACATGATGCATAGCTGAGAAACGGAATACTAAAATTGTTTAAAAAATGATGGAGTTCTGGTATCAGTATTTTATTGTTATTTAACCTGCTTTGTGTCATGGCAAGAAAGAAATAACACTACATAAAAAAATACAATAAATGAATTGTAAATGTATTAAACAACCATAATTATAGCACAACAGTTAAAAAGGATGACAGTCAACAGGCAGAATTTCATTAAAGTACCCACAAAAATGAAAACTGAAATGTTGTTTCATAGAGCCACATGAGTATATCATAAAAATATCACATAAAGAGTCTTATTTAAACCATGCTACTTTTACTTGTATTTCATGATCTTATTACTTTTCTAAATTTGGACCATTCTGCTTTTGCAATATTTTCACACCACGTTTCATTGAGGCCAAACCAGCACAGAAAAGCTGTCAAAAACCGCCTCTTATACAAGGGGAAGTGAAAGAAAGAGTGAGCAGCGCTGCTTCCTGTGTTGCTGTGCAGGTGAGAGAAAAGAAACAGTCTTCTCTGGCATCTGCTATCGTGAGACATCTGGATGTCATCAGTCAACAAGGCCACGGTCATCTCCGTGAACACACAAATAATATGCAAATGAACAAAACCGTTTACTTGTGATAGTTTTTTTTACACCTCCACTACAGTGATGTGTGTCATCAATCATAAACTTGCACATTCTCAGTTTCCTTTGACACCAAGTGAGTGACAGAATGTACGTGTGGGCCCCATGCCCCCGCCCAGACCAATCTGGGTTCAGTCATACAACCACAAACTGCAGCTTCCTCCACTCAGGTGGAAAAAGAATCCCTCATCGATAACTGCTACTCCAGTTAAACCACACAACAGTATGACTGATTCCTCCTATAACTTGTTGATTACTGTCAAACTCCTCCTTGAAATGACATGGATACATACAGATGTGTATTTTTACACTCACAGTGATCTTGCTGGCCTTGTTGAGAGCAGCAACCCAGTCTCTCATGTCAGTCACATCATTGGCTTGGAGGAAATACCGCCGGGACACTGCATTGATGACTACAGAAATAGAAATTAATTCCATGAATATGAATACTAACCACATTACATAACTTTGATCACATGTAAATAAAAATGAAGGCCACTTGTGCTGCTTCATAAGAATGACTCAGTGTTTCCTTCCAGCCAAAAAAGCTGATATACTTACTAAAGCAGAACTCAGTCTTGGGTTTTTGCTTTGCAGTAGCTTCATTCACCTGAAGAGAAGGCAGAAAGGATCCTTTAGCAAACCCTTTATAATCAGTTTGTCATTTACCATAAAAAGGGAAGTTCAAAAGTATATATTCACATTATATACACAGAGCTTTACATAAATATACCTTTTTTTTGTCAAAAACTGAAAACTGCTGATAAAAAAAATAGAAGAGAAAAGAGGCATTTTTCATTCCCTGACATCAATTTGACTCAGAGTGTCCATAGAGGAACTGTCAGCAGCACAGTGAAGCCAGATGTCATTATCTCTGGTTAGCTCAGCGAGTACACTGACATCTGGAAAACTTCACAAAGTCTTCACAAAGTCTGCCTTCACTCTACACTAGAAGTACAGATAAGTCCAGAGTGATCATTTCGTGCATTCCATTTGCATGTTTCTGATTGTGCACTCTATAAATTCCTTCTGTGTAGATTTTTAGATGTACATGTCACAGAAAATTATCTTTCTGCTGATCAGATGTGATCACAACCAGACAGGGAAAATAATATTTTACCTTAGAGATGTAGGTTAATTTCAAGCTGCCAACAAAGCTGGCTCCACGAGGAAGGTTCTGCAGGCAAACACAAACACACAGACCCGTCATTGGCTCAGAGTCCAAGGTTACATGCGTACTATTGGTCAATTTCACTTCCTTTTGGTGTTTGTACAAAGTTTGTGTTATGCATTTATGTGTGGAGCACCTGAGGGTTATCCATATACCACAGCAAAGCATTTTCCTGTGTGTCGAGGATGAAGTATCGCCTCTGGAATCGGCAGCTGTTCTCCTTCTCCTCGATGTCCAGGAAGCCACATACACGGTTCAGCCGGTCCAGATACGGCATGCTGCTGCTATCACATATCACTGAGACACACCAACAGACACAGGCTCAGGTCAGACAAGGAGCAAAATGTTAGTGAATAACCAATGGTAAGAGACAGATTGGAGAGAGGCAGAGATGGGCAGATGTTGAGGATAAACCATCTTTCATTAGTACTCAAATACACACAAACACACACAGGAAGAAAAAGACTCGCTCGCACTCAGCAGTTTTTCATGTGACGTGATTGAGGCTGAGCAGCAAACCCTGAAGCCTGAGGCTGAGCTGAGGCCCTCCACCACAGCCAAAAATTACAGACTGCACTCAAGATCTGCACACACGCACATTTCCACTGGCCAGAGAAGAGAGAGGAGAGGGCAGGAGAGGGGGGAGGGAATGGGAAAAAAAATTAGGGGGGATAGGGGGGGTTAGCTGGTGAGATGTATTCTTTAAGATGATGCCATGCATGTGAATCACTGAGCTACTTACTGACTGACCCATTTGTCAGCAACAAAATTTAGCTCAGTCATTCAGGGCAGACACACAGGTATACCGACGACATTTCAATTTAGTTGGGTTTTTAGGGTTTTCTATAAATATTTTCTTATTTTTCAGAAGGGAGCCATGAGAGTTTTTGGCATAGTAAAACCTCCATTTTATCTCATTCTCCTCTAGTTGCTGGAGACTTTACAGCTCATGCAGTGGACTTCAACAGCATCACAAACACATACATTTTATGTGCAGAATAAAAGGAGTCCAAACAGATTTTTGACATTAAATATTAAAATATTCCAGTACTTGTGATTCTTTTGAAGGGTTTGAGGATAATTTAGCAATGTAAGCAACACAAGAAGTACCATAACTAGAGAGGAGTATTTAAAAAAAAAAAAAAAAAAAAATCCTTCATTTTTCCCCTTAACGTTCAATGATACATCAGTATATGTTTGATGACATCTTATAGAGATGACACAAATCTACAAAGTAACTATTAGCTATGTAAAGTTGCTAATAATGGTAATAAAGTAAAAAGTACAAGTACATCAAATGTATATTTCAGTACAGTTTTTGACGAATAGTTCACTATACTATCGACCATGTCATATATTTAAATGTAAAAGGCAATCATAATTATGTCAGACCTACATATTAGCTTAGTCAAAAACCTTTTGAAAAATTAACATTGACAACATTCCCATAAAAACATTCCAATCACCAAAACAAATACAAGGTGACAACAGAAATAACACATTCAGATACATCTTAGCTGTACTGATGGAACCCACATGGAACTATTTTTAACATGATGGTTAGGAAAATACCTCATTCTGAAACTGCATTCAGACATTAGATTCATGTGATGCATCAGGTATTTGGGTTGTTGTTTCGGGTTTTTTTTTTTTTTACACAAAAGAGGTCAAAGATCAAAAATGCCTTGGTTTGTGCAGACACTATTGGTGTAATGGCAAAGTGAAAACAACACCACAGAGGTCATGGAGATACTAGCTGTGAGACTGGTGTTCCACACATAAACCATTCTGGGTATCAGAAAACATTTGGCTTAACCCACACAAAGAGAAGAAGCATTGATGCTGTGACGCTACTGGCAAAACACTATCATGGAATAAGTTGCTCTTTGTTTTAAATGGCAGTGTCTTTGAAATGCAATTGGATTATATGAACTTATGAGTTTCAAAACACTGTGTGTAAAAAGACAGAACATGGTGTGGACATCACAACATTGACATCATGGCAGTCTTTCCCACTTCCAGGGCAGTGAAGTGAAACCCACCCACCCTCCATTTACACATCTACTTTACTTGTACTCAACTTCAACCTTACCTGAGATTGATTGACATGTTTGCAAACCTTTTAAAGATGACAAAAGGCTGAATTTTTCAGTCTTTTTAAGTCATAGAAGTAACAATTAATGTTCCTTTACACTGCATGATACATTATTCATTGATTTACTTACACAATGACGCTTCAGACATTATATTTACAGGACTTAAGTCCACGTTTGGTGATCTTAGGTGTGAATATTAACACGCAAGAAAAGTTTAAGTGACAGACAAACATTATTTTTGTTCTGCTCATATGATCTGCCCTAACAGAACAGATCCAACGACCTGCCACACCTACTGTACTGTACCACACACACACACACACACACACACACACACACTCTTACTTAGCCAGTCTCAAATGTGCCACAGTAAACTCACCCGCCGTGGAGAGTCAGTGTGCGCCACAGCCAGCGCCCCTCACGGCTACGCAGCGGACAGGACACAGTCGGTTGTGACCCACGCAAACATGACACGAAAAACAAACAAACAGTTTAACAGCTTCTACAAACAGCATCGACCGTGCATCAGACTCTTTCACCCTCGCCTGATTGTTTGTGTGATCGGATTACAGGAGAGTTGTCTTTTTTTCCGGGTTGGTCGTTTCGTTATTAGAATAAACCAACCCCGGATGTGATCTATGCGTCCTGTCAGCTCCACATGGGACCTCCTCCTACTTCAGCTGCAACTTTTATGAGGAACTCAACTGGCTCAGCAGGCTGTACTTCTTCTACTCAATTTAACACGATCGTTTCAACAGAATGGGCGATGCAACTTAGGCTTCTGTCCCTTTTGTGTTGTGACATTTAAGCTGTTCTTGCAGAGGATATTAAGCTTTATAAATTACATCATAAAAGTACAAGAGGAAATCTTCTCTACCATATGCTAACTCTTACTGTCTCAAGCAGAAACTTGAGATCTGGGCCAAACTCAGGTTGTAAAATAAAGCAAGAGGATAGTGGAAACACTGATCTGCAGTGACACGGTTAAGCTTCATAATTAATTTATTCACTGTCAAATGTGTTTCAGAAGATTTGAGGGGACAGATTTATTGAAAAAGAAGCATATTTAACCTTTTTTTTTTAAAAAAAAAATACATTGAGAACATAATACTTTATTACTATTATGAAATTACATATATTGTTATGGAGAAAATCAAGGCCAGTGAAGTTTAATATAGTTATCATATTTGGGTGCTTAACCCTAAGTGCCAAAAAACTGGGGAAATAATCCAATAAGTATATATATGTAAAACTTACAGGTAAAACACTTGCAAGGTGCAAGGGACATTTGAACATAACTATTAGAACATTTGTACAAGTGCTAATCAAGAGACCTGTTAATATATAGCCTACTCCACAAAAAGAAAAGTTGGGTGAACTAAAAAAATTAAAGGCAATGAACTTTGATAAAAATTCAAGTTGAGCAATTAAACTAAATATTTTAAGTTTTTCTTTCAAATTCTCATTGATAAATTTAAATAGAAATTGTACTAACCTAAATTTGCATAGTCATGTTTAATCTGTACTTCAACTATCTAACTTTCCTATTAATTGAGCTACTCTACAATTTGGCACAGTAATACCTTTTACTCCTTATTTCTATTCCCCTGACAAATTAGATATTGCACGTTTCCATAGCTTCTGTTGTATTTTTTTCTACTTGGAAAAACTCAAGCAAAGATATCCTATTGTTAGAAATTCACAACCCTTCCCTTTTGTCATGGTTCTTTTAACTTTCCCAGAACACCCAGGTTCCACAGGTGTGTTCAAGCTCTTCCATCAGTGTTGAAGACCTAATGAGCCAAAACACCTGCTCTAGAAGAAGTCTTTTTTGGACCTAAGCATCCCAACAGCAGAATGGTAGTCTGTGTGCCTTTTGGTACTGAGAACATTTGCTTTGCCAATGAGGAGCTATATAACCTATATCATATATGAGGCTGCACTTGATATTATACTGTCTTTATTATGAATTTTGTTGAACCATTGACATGAACCAGACCTGACATGGAAGAAACAGTATGAGTCATTCTCCTGTGGGAATTAAGTATTTGGCTTGGTGGATCTCTAATAGATATAGATTAAATAGGTATTTTCATCCTAGGTTTAGGGTTGAGTTGAGGTTATATCTGAGGTAGACTCAATGATAGCCCATAAACCTGAGATTTAGGGTTAAGGCAACCTAGCTGCTCGCGCAGCTAACAGATGCTGCGCCGTTAGCGTCTGTTAACAGCTAGCTTTCGCAAATTACTAAAATTTGTATTTACTATTTTTATTGAATGTTGAAAAATATATAGGTTTCTACGGTGGCCGGGAAGGCTCATAACAAATACAAAAGCCACAACACGGAAAGCCGCAACAGAAGTGACATATTTTTCGACAAACCAAGACGGAAGCAGAATTAACAAGCCGCCGTTAAGCAGCCGTGTAAACTTTAAAAGGAGTGTAGAAGTGAAAAGGTTGAAAAAGTAAGTAAAAGTATTTGTATGTTTTAACATTCATTTTCCACCCGTAAATGTAAGGTTTACGGCTGACTTTGTAGCATACCTGCTAACATTTGAGTAACAGAATCCAGGAGATTTTTGCGGCGGTGGTGAACATAAGAGTTTTCAGGAGACATAAGTGAGTAAATAATGTTTTTATGAGATGGTAAAGTGGTATGTGATTAGTTTCCAGTGCATGATTAAATACTGTACTGTACTGTATTTATCCAGAAATATTTTTTTTCAATGGATGGCATGTATTGTTAAATTCACATGAACTTTATTAATTAATTCACACTTTAAATGCGCGCGCACACACTGAGTGACAGATATATGCTCTGGTTGGATTTGTAACTTGACTGAGAATCTTCAAACGTATTAATATTTTTCCCCTTTCTTACATTAAAACTGAGCGGCCAGTACGTGTGAGATACTGTTCGGGGGAAAAGTTTCAACTTGCGCAGAGATCAACTACTCACCTAAGAGTTGTCAGATAGTCAACAAATTATGTGTATAAATTCCATACATGATCTCTGGCAACTGGAGAACATCAACCAAATGATATGTCTTCAGATTTTGTTTTTAACGTTCAGACCTAATAAATTACGGGAGATTACCGGCAGAAATTACGAATAGAGATTGGTCTGAAACACGGGACAGTCCCGGGAAAAACGGGAGTGTTGGTAGCTATGCTTTTAACAGCGACTATATGGTAATTCTGCTTCCGGTGGTCCGTCGGAAAATACGGTCACTTCCTTTGCAGCTTTCTGTGTTGTGTTGTAGCTTTTGTATTGTTGTGAGCCCCCTCGGCCGTTTTGGTGTGTTGTGGCGTTTCCATTTGTGTTGTGGCTTTTGTTTTTATTGTGAGTTTTTCCAACCACCATAGGTTTGCCTTCTCAGTTAATCTACAACATACTGACAAACACTCTGTTTTATGTTCACCTAATTTAATTACTAAAGGTTGGTTAAAACTTACCAGTGTGGACTCCAGGTCAAGTTGGTACACCCGCAATGAGAGCTCAAGTGAAAAGACCAACTTAGAAAATTCGCTTTTCCCGCTTTTCACAGCAAAGATTTAAGAGTTAGCTGAACTGTTTTCCCTTATATTGAACACAAACTTAAAGATATACATATTAACAATGTCCACTTACGGATATGATTTTGCTCTGGCTGGGCAACTGAAATTTGAACTTGTAACAACTCACCAGATTGTTTTGAAGCAAACAGTTGGCTATCTTTGTTGTGCTAATATTATCGCCTTGAATGTCAATAATTAATATTTTCAACTTTAAGCCAATTTTTACAACTTGGCTTAAAAAATATTTTTACAGTGTACAACTTATCCTTGTGAACAGCATTCCTTACATTAGTACCATTATTTCATGGTACCTAACAAATCATTTACACTCACTGTTCAGGCAGAGGTGGACCTTACAGACCCTGTAGACCACATTGGACCTTAGATTGTTGACTCACTTTTTCCACTCTGTTGCTTTCACTCTCGTGTAATGTATGTGAAAGTGACCAAAATAGTCAATTGACTGGTAAACACTTAAGGACTAACATGAAACATTATTCCAAGACACCATTCACCTTTCTCTAAATATGCCACTTAATTTGTTTTTAAACATCTTTTCCTTATCACCATCACCATAGTGCAATAGGAGTTGTTTAACTGTAAATGTGAATCAATGTAATTTTTATTTAACTTATTTGTTTATCTATCAGAGACAATGCAGTGAAGCATAGTCGACATATAGATCATTTGATGTTCTGTACAAAGAGCAGTCAATTTGCAAGTTCTGCACCTGTCCTCCATTAACAAATGTGCTGAAGTTAGAAATAATTTATTTACAAGTGAATACAAGGGCATACATGGGCACCTATGAGAAAAGTAGCACATACCTTATACATTAATTATATGTTTTAAAGATTTAGACAACAGACGATTAAAAAATCTAACCCTGTTTAAAGGACAATGTTATCTCTGAGGTGTTACTGCAGTCATGTAATGTTTAAGCCTTTTCAGATGATTGTGTCATCTGTGACACATTTTTACATCCACTGCGTTATTTTGAAAATCCAAATGTCGTCTTTTAGCTGTACTTTCTATTCAATAACACATTAGGGTAGAAACCTGCATTAGCTGAGGGGGAGGGGTGGAAGTGGGCAGAGCTTAAAGTAGCAGAAGGGAGTTGGTGAGAGAAAGGGAAGCTTTTTACTCTTTTAGTGAGGTTTTAACTGTGTTTGTTTGGGTAATTCTTGTAAATGATTGTATATAATAGCAATATTGCTGTTTTAGTGTGTTCTGTTAGTGTGTTTTTGTTGAGTTTTGCTGATTTTTTTTGTATTTTTTTTTCTCCACTGTTCATCTGCATGTTTCCAGTTTATATGGTTCATTAATGAATGATTATTCACTCACCCGTCATCTGAACCCGCTTTATCCTCAGTAGGGTTGCGGGGGTCACTGGGGGCCTAATCCAGCTACAATGGGTGAAGGCGGGGTACACCATGTATGAGTCTCTAGTTCATCTCAGGGCTGAACGTATATAGACAAACAATCACTCTCACACCTATGGGCAATTTAGATTAATCAATTAACCTATCAGTGCATGTCTTTGGAAGGTGGGAGGAAACCGGAGTATCTGGGCAGACATGCAAAGTTTGGTGTGGGATTTGAACCAGGGTCTTTCTTGCTGTGAGGTACAAGTGCTAATGAATGACTAGAAATAAGTAAAAATAAAAAGCTGGAATATGGACGCAGAATGATCTGACAATCAAAAATGTTTGAGCACCTGTAAAACAGTTGAAAATCTATTTCTATGTCATAATTCTGAACATTTACAGTTGTTTTTCATAGTAAATATGATTACAAAAATCAAGTCTGTTTAAAACATTTATTATATATAATAATGATATGGTGTATATATTGAAAGTTAGGTTCTCCTCAAAAAAAGGTTCAAAAGAATTGGCAAGGAAGACATTTTTACCCCACCCCCCGAAGGGGAGAGGCACGTTGTTTTTGAGTCGTTTGTCTGCCAATTTCTTTCTTTTATTGTACAAACAACATAAATAAATCTAGGAAGCCTGTTGTAATGGTAGCCTTAAGGGGCTAAAGAGTCTTGTCAATATTAATATGTATGATCTAAGTTGAAAATGACTGGCTCATCTGTTTAGACTTAAGACAATATTGTTGATGATCATTTTCTATCTTTTTCCATCTCCAAATTTGCACCTTTAGCATCACATTAATACAGCGGCATTGAAACTACAATATTTATCTGTAAAATTTATTGGAGTAACCTGGTTACATATCAAACAACATCAGTATCATATATGGCTTAAATACAAAATTTTAGTCCTACTAAGTCTTTATACAAAGGTGACCACAATGTATATCATACTGTGAAACCCCTCAGAGGTTAAATTGACCTGATCTCATGGTTTCAGAGCTGATTCTAAAATATTTGTGTCAGTGTGTATCAATGTCTTTCAAAGAGCTGAAGTGTCACTACTGCAGAAACATGAGATATTCCCTTTTAATTTTGTCATTCTGATTATGTATGTTCTCCCTTTTCTTCTTTAGGTTCAATTTTTGTCTTTTCAATAAGGGGAAGTGTTTTGCGTCATATGACCTGCGTTTAGTCTGAGACCTACCTCACTGATTTCATATCCTGTGGCGACCACACAGGATTCAAATTACACAGTTGCAAAAGTCAGTCCTGAATTTTCAACAGACTCCTGTGTTCATACTAAAAACCTCAGACTGTGTGACTCTTGTCTCTACTGCACATGTGCATCCACAGATCTGCTTTTGCATCAGGAATAAATGGCAATTTCTTTTTCTCTTTCAACTTTTGAAGCATGAAATTATCAAATAAGTAGAGCAAAGTGTTGTGACCTGCACAAACCCATACACAGACTCAAAAATAAGTGTGTGATTGTATCTTTATTCAAAGAAATTTGCATGTAGAAAAAAAAAACACTGAACATGTGGCGTACACATATTCTTGACATTTTTCTAACCTTGTAGTGTGAAAAATGCATGACATTTTGTGGTTACCACAGCAACATTAAATGTGGGGAACAAACATGGTCCTACGCGTCAAGCGGATGCTGTAGCATAGAAACACAGCTGTCCTTTGCCACCTACAACACCAGACCTGAGACCCACTGACAATACCAGAGCTCAATGTAGGTGTGCCAGACTTTGTACAAACTCACTCATTACCACAAACACTTTCAGACTTAGGCTGCTTTGCATCTTCATATAACTTGAAAGTAATTTTACCACTACTGAAGTCACCGTTCAAGTTTCTGATGTTAGTATAAAAATACACAAAAGAAGCAAATGAAAAGTATGAAAGGACAGACATATCACAACCATGATTTTTTTTCTATCACACTTGAATGTTCCATGTGAGAGTCATAGAAATCTTCTTCCTCCTTTTTTTAACTCAGTATTTATGAGATGGCATAGAGGAAACATATGAGAATGGAATTATAACATAGAAATGAATGAATAACAGAAGAAAAGAAACTATGGAGATGTTTAAAGATGGTTGAAAGCTGTACGCAGCAGCAGTGCAGTAACCAGCAGGATGGGGCTGGAAGCCAGAGCTCCGACACTGCCTCGAGCGCCGTGGCTGTGGCTGCGATGGGGCCCATTACAGTTGTCACCAAAACAACATGCCATTTGTGCTCCAGAGCTGCTGCCTTGAGCTTTGTCACAGAAAGCTTTATAAGTGCACGACTTCATGACAGTGTCTGAAAGAGATCAAGAGAAGATGGACATTGATAGTTTAGCATGTTTGAAGTGATTGAATCTTGTGTTAATTTGGTGTGACAATGAACCCTCTGAACTTCTTTCACACTCCTTCTCTTCTATTCATCACTCACACACTGTTGTTTCCATAAGTTTAGAAGACATGACACTGACTTGCAATAATTCCCTTCAGACTAGCTTTAAACAAAACCATAACATGTCTAACCCTAACCTCAAAATAAGTTAACTCTAAAATGTAATGATTTACATTATGAG
This sequence comes from Siphamia tubifer, assembly GCA_020466265.1. Classification (NCBI taxonomy): domain Eukaryota; kingdom Metazoa; phylum Chordata; class Actinopteri; order Kurtiformes; family Apogonidae; genus Siphamia; species Siphamia tubifer. The sequence continues at coordinate 36,696,298 of CM035791.1, read as the reverse complement.
GGCCTGTGTTCTGTCCTCAAAAGGATGCTGAGTCCTTACACGTGACTCAAAAAGCAGTTTCATGTTCCTATATTATCCAATACTCTTCCACACACAACCACATAGGCTTAAAAGGGCTGTGGTTATCATAAACTGCTGGGACTGCATCCAATATCCTCAAATAATGAGAGACTGGGGGTTTACTGTCACACCACTTTTGATTTTTATGTTATCTTCAAAAAATATATCTTTATGGGTTCTGGAGAGCTTAAAGCTTCTTCTTTGTCAAAGGAAACACATTGACCTTTATTTAGGCATGTCTGACTTCCTTAAACTCTAATCTGACTCATATGAAGGGTTGACAGTGTTATGCTGACCTCTGCTGTATCTCACATATAAAAAACATTCAACTAAATCATGCTTTTGTTGCACATGTTTGTATTTGTGTACTCACTGGGTCCTGAGATAGTGGAGCAAGCGTCAGCGTACTGAGGACAGGAGGTGGAACCCTGTTTGTTACAGTCGTCTTCATTGGATGCCACACATGTGTGACATGTAAGGGTGTGGCCTTTGCAGACAGAACAGGAAAGAGACCCTGTCATGAGATTTGGTATGTATGTCCATAGGCACATAAAAAAAATCTCATCAATCCATTTATTCCTTTGTCCATCCACACACAAGTAGTTGACATACATTATAAAAAAAATGTTGTTTTCATGGGAAAAACAAACAAACTGGCAGCTTTTGTTGTCAGAATAGTCTTGTAAAAACACATCAAACCATAAACAGATTAATAGGTAGATTTAACATTGAATGTAAAAGGACTGCCCCTTACATAGACCTGCATAGTGGAGCCTGGGAGCCCTTTATGGTTCAGTGTCTTTAGAATCCTACAGTCCTGCACAAAAATAATAAAAAGTTTAGAGTCCTAGTATCCTAGTAAGGATACTAGGACATGTGAAGAGTAGGAGTTGAGTTTCAAATTGTTAACCCTTTAGTCACTGGGTGACCTGTTCTATCAACTAATTGAGAGACACCTGTTACTATACATATTTAAAATCTTAAATTGTTAAATGTTTACTTTGGGTTTTTTTATTTTACCAAAAACAAGCAAGCTGTTTCATCAATGTCGTCTTACAATTTAAATGGTTGTTTTTCATTTTACAGTTTTATTGTCTCAAAACAAAAGAAATAAAAAAAATTTTTAACATACAAATCTGGTTTACTTAACATACTATTTCCATAAAGACTACAGCTATATTTCATTTAACATAAAAAAATTCTCAAATGTACATCTTTGCATTGTATTCTGTTTTTTTAAATGTTGCAATTTTCCAACGTTTTGCTGTTAATTCTGCAGTCATTTCTTACAGTGTAGACATGAAAAGGAACTAGTCTTTTACACATCTCAGGCCTACTTTCCTCTTATGATACACATCATTTGAACCTTCTACAGTTACTTGTTTTACAAATGTAGATAGTAAATGTTTTCGTCTGTGCCGATGCCATGCTAGAACTACTTTTCTGCTGAGGAAAATCTGACTTACATGCTCACATGCTCAATAACAGTGTTTAGTTTATGTAATCACCAATTTCATCTATACTGTTACTATGCCCTCAACAAGGAAACACTGTTTAAGCGAACAAAGAGGGGATCTTGTGCAAAAACAGTCTGTGGAGAAATCCACTTGATTTGAATAGCTTATGCTGTTGATCTCTCATATGACTTCAGAAAAGGAATTTCCTCCCAGTCAGAATACATTTCACTAACCAGTCAGTGGTTCTCGTGTTTTATTAAGATACAGGATGGATAATCTATTCTGAAAGAATCTTAAAACAGGCAGCTGTGGCCTAAGAAATCCTCTGCAGCCAAGTCATCACTCACTCCATCCTATCAAACATTAATGAATCTATCCAAGTGTTTGACTATGTTGCAGACACTTACTGTGGCAAGCCAAAGAGATGAACAGCAGCAGAGTGAGGGCAGACTTCATGGCAGCTGATCAGTATGTCTTCAAAGAGTTCACAGAAGGAGTGGATGAGCTGAGGAGTCTTTGATGGAGGGGACACCGGAGATGGAGGAGCAGGGAGTTTAGTGATGGGAAGGTGTCTGGGGGCATTAAGGATTTATCTCTGTAATCTGCATTTATGCTGCACAGCCAGTATCCTTTGGTAATGACTTAATTGAGCAAGCTTTAACAGTGACACACAGTTGCAGTTAAGAGATTTACATTATAAATCATGTTGTAAATAGAGTGTGTCATCACTCGTGGTTTTGATTCTAGCTCCAATGCAACCAGTGTTTGTGAATGTGGAAAGTTTAGGAAGTTGTCACTTCAGCTCAAGGTCATTATTTACACATTGATGTGATGTGTGTTACAGCAGATAAGCAGTGTATGCCACCAGCTATACTGAGAAGGTGACAGCATTCATACAAAACAGCAAATAAACTTGTAACAATGGATTGTATTGATTTTTATTCAGGTAAAATGTACAGATGCTCACACTGTTAGTCCTCAAAGTGTCATCACAAACGGTGACAAAGAAACCGGTGTAGAGTATATGTATACTAACATAGTATTAAAATGGCACAAAGATTAACTGTGGCACATTAGCAGGGTTTTGGTCACAAGTGGATTTATTTTGTGCAACAGCAAAACGAGCTGAGTAATGACCGCCACACATTTTCAATAAGGGCCAATTCTCAACAAAACTGAGAATTACAACTCTTTTATTTGGACATCTGTTTCCTATTAATATATACAGTTGATGTTAATACACCAAACACTGATGGGATAGAGATTCTCTTTATGTTTAAAGGAAATAAAACTGCAATTTCTGGACATTGTTTTCAAGGATGAACATAGTAACGGTGAAACATTATGTAGTAGCACTTAAATATTGTCAGCAATTACAGACACTATGTTACAGAAGTTTAACATCAATGTGCAGTCTGAGAAATGTGCAGTTATGAAATTAACATGCAAATAAACACAATCCTCTGCTGTAAGTGTTTTAAATACATGTGCATCCGGCATCTTGATAAAACATGAGCCAAGGGGGGGGGGGGGGGACAACTTACAATGTAGTCAAATAGTCATTTGTTTGTAACTGATGTGTATGTAATTAGTGGATGAAAACGACTCCTAAATTTGCAACCAGAAGATTAAAAGGTGTAAAAAATATGTTGAATTTAACAACAGTTTAAGTATCTTAATCCAAAATATATGAGTTGCTATGCTTAACTTTGTCCCGTTGTCAATGGTGTAATGGTAATACTGGTTTTCCAATATAGAAGAGTTGGCAGTTGTTAAATTATTATACTTCTGCATGACCAACAAAGTGTTTGAAGTTTGAATAGCTCAAACCAGCGTGCTGTGGATTTAGTGATGTGTGGTCCTAACTCATTGTGGTGTAGTGTAAAGTGAAAGTGACCCATTTCCACAGACCTCTTTAAATCCAGTTCTTTTGCAGGTGACCTCATTCTGCCTCACACAATACCCCTGAGCCTCCTTATTTCAGAGGAAAATCTCTGTTTACTTAATAGAAAAATAGGTTTCAAAGATAGTTGTTTTCATATAAAACAATTCTTGTCTAAAGCCCATCTGAACCCAAGTGTAACTCACTACAAGCTCTAGCCTGTGTTAAACTTCATGTCATCCTGTTGGACGAGTTGCAGAGAATTGAGCTGTTAATCCGTTCGGAATTTCACAAGCAAGTCATTGTTCACTGGCATGACGACAAAAAGCACAATGAGCCCAGATGGCATCTAATGGCCCAAAAAAAATAAACAAATATAACAGAGACCCAACAATGCTAAGCACGTATAGAACCTTCTTGATTCTAGTCATGTAGTAGTGCAATTGTAGTACACAGGAAGTTGCTTTAGACATCTGTACATGTGCAGTCTCTGAGTTATAGGGCTGGCAGGGGGCTGGGGGCTGAGGACATGCACAGGGCTTCACTGGAGACAGGACTGGAGGGACCATGTCGGCTCATTCACAGGAAATGTTTCTCAGTCAATTTTTCCCAGTTTGGCAATGAGCTCATCACAAATCTTAGTGAGCTCCTCCATCTCTTGATTCTGTGACAGAAAAAGTTCGCGTTAGAGTCCTCCTTTAGGTACAATATTGCATAATAAAATACTCTTACTTTGATTCTATTTTGTATTTAAGTATTTTTTCCACAAAAAGTTCAATTATCTTAAAGTGATTGAACTGACATCTTTCCTCCAGCTTCATTAGCAATAATAACGGCAATCTTCATGTGTGCAAATAATAAATACTAATTAATCTAAACGAATGACATTTTTCTGCTGGCTACTCATATTTCCTGCTTTTGTAAAAGACTCCTTTGTATGTTTTTGCACTTATGGTTTCAAGATTTGGCATCACAATGATAAAAGTTGCATGTTATATTATGATCACTTCAAAACCTTTGTGGGGTTGCAAAATGTTGCTGGTAGGCTTCCAATTTCATTCCAGATTTTTTGATCAGAGTTGCATAGGCAAAGTCAACTTACAATAACCGATCAATGAAAAATAAAACAACTTTTGCTCGGCACAACAAACCCTGCGCCTTTTGCACACATTTTACCAGATTTGCTCTCTCTCTTATTGCGAAACCACATTTTTGGCGACACTGACCTTTGACCTACATTCACCAAAATTTAATGGGATCTATTCTGGACCACCTCATACCTTTCCTGAAAAAAAATTATAGAAATTGGACCGGTAATCTTTGCGTAAAGCTGCTTAAAAACAAACAGACTCAAAAATTATACTCTTCTCCCCTTCAGGGGGCGGGGTAATAAATGAAATTATTCAATGGGTGGAAAAATAGCAAATAAGATTTTTAAAGATGCTATATAGAACAATCATTGAGCTTGTTAGTGATGCTGACCTTCTGCTGCAGAGCTTGTTCCAGAGACTCGACCTTCATCTGCTCCTTCCTGAGGCTGGCAGTAAGGGCCATGTTCTCTGAGCTGGCTTTTGCACGCACCTGAGCAATCTCTTCATTGGCCCTAATACAAACAGGATAACAAATGTGTTTTATTGTGTATCCTTTCACATCTGAAGAAGTTACCACAACCTCAGATCTTTCTACATACTTATCTAGTTTCTCCTCGGCATGGAGTTTGAGCGTCTGATATCTCTGCTCCTCTTGTTTGACTCTAGCCAGGTACTCCTGTGCACACTTCTTTAGCACCTCTTCATTCTGTTCGAGAAATCAGTTGAGTGTCATTACTACTCGGAAGCTGTTCAGCATAACCTCATTTTCTGTGCAAAGCTGTGGATAAAATAGGTTTCATTGTCTCAGGGCAACTACCTTAAAGCTGCAGTATTTAATGCATTTGTTTTTGTACTAATGGGAAAAAAAATTATATTGTTATTGGTGCAGTCATTAGCACTTGTGCCTCACAGCGAGAAGGACCCTGGTTCAAATCCCACACCAGACCTTTCTGTGTGGAGTTTGCATGTTCTCCCCGTGTCTGCGTGGGTTTTCTCCAGGTACTCCAGTTTCCTCCCACCATCCAAAGACATGCATTGATAGGCTAATTGGTTAATCTAAATTCCCCATAGGTGTGAATGTGAGAGTGATTGGCTGGGTACACCCTTATACAGGGTGTACCCAGCCTTCACCCATTGTAACTGGATTAGGCCCACAGTGACCCCCGTGACCCCAGTGAGGATAAAGCAGGTTTAAATGGTGAGACGAGAGATTAATGGGAAAAAAAATCTATTATTATATTTCCACATATAACAAGTAACGTGGGCTGAAAGGACATGGGACATCTACATCTACTCTTTGTTTCCAGGCTGTGGACAATTTCTGATCTTGTCTAATCACAATATGTGATTTGACAGCTAAAGTTATCAATCAGTGAATAGAGTAGACTTTTATTGTCATTGCAGATACAATGAAATTTAATTTGGCATCCCTCTACATCAGCACCATATAAAAACAACAACATAGTATCAGGGATAAAAGCAAATACACACACACCATGGATAAAATACGTCGTGTTAAAAATATTTCCTGTTTATAAATACTTAAAAGTAAAGTAAAGGTGCTAAAGTGTCAAAGTGCATTAAAATACGTTAAAAGGAGATGTTGTGCTTTTAACCGCCTGTGGGTAAAAGCTATTTAGCAGCCTATTGGTCCGTGCCCCCAGCGCTCTATATCTCCTTCCAGAGGGGAGGGGGATAAACAGTTTATGTCCAGGGTGTGTGGGGACTCTAAGATGGAGCTGGCTTTCCTGTGAAGCCTACCAGTGTGGATGTCAGACAGAGAGGGCAACACGGTTCCCATCACCTTCTCTGCTGTTCTCACCACCCTCTGCAGAACCCTCCTGTCCTCTGCTGTGCAGTTCCCGAACCACACAGTGCAGCAGTAGGACAGCAGGTGTGATCAGTGGTAACTGATCATTGAGTCAGCTGCAACCTGGATATGATTCTACTGCTCTACTCAGGGCCTGGACACAGACGCTTGGATAAGTGAATTGACTTTTCCCTTAACAGTTTGAAACAGAATCAGATTCAACTGCAGTCCTGTCTAGTCTTTTAATTTGGACTGAGAGCATAATGCTGCAGATGGAAGGTGTGTATTCTCAAATTCTGCCCTACCCCTCAAATACTTTTCTGGGACATATATTAAAGAACAAACACTATATTTATCCATTGACCTTCAGTTAAAATCCCACTGTTCGCACCTCTAAGATGACAGAACACTGCCCTTAATCACAGGATACCTTATTCTAATCTTAATCCTCTTACATGAATTTGACATTTCACTAGACTTGTACTTACTTTCTTAAATCCCTCCAATGTGCTTTTCATATTTTCGTATCGACGGAACACATCGGAGAGAGACCGCTCAACAGAGTTCAGGTCAGTCAGGGCAGCCTCTTTCTCCATTGTTACAGCATGCAAAGCCTTCTGGGAACTCATGTTATTGCGCTGCTCATCCTCTGAAAGAAATGAAGAAGAAACATAACTGGAGTCAAGCAGCAGAAAGGGACTATTGCAATATTAGGTGACATGAAGCTAAATGTGGCAATTTCAGCAAAATAAAACAATTAATGGATAATTCAAAATAAATAAAACAAAATGATAGTCCTGCGTTCAAATGTAGACACATTTTTACCCACCAATCATCTGAGCGATTGTCTTTTCATATTCTGCAACAATCTTCCTGTATAATGAAAAATAAAATCTTAATATGATGCCATGCCAAATCCATGTTTGTGTGAAGTGAATAAAAAAAAACATGCTGTGACATGTTTCCTCACCTCATCTCATTGAGTTCTTGTCTGCCTCCTTCATACTTTTTCTTCCAGTCATTGGCCTCCACCTCTTTAGTGATGATCTGCAAGGAAATGCTCACAGTAAGGAATCTACTAAACACCCAAATTGAGAAAATAAACCACTTAATGTACTCTATGATGGAAAAAAGTGCCCAATGGATGAACAAACCTCTTCTTTGATGAGGGTGAGAACAGCCTGTTTCTCTGCCTCACTGATGCAGATGGAGTCAAGGACCTGGCTTCCCGTTTTCTGCATTTCACTTGTCCCAGACTTGTCCTTCAGTTTGGAAGGGTCTTCACATCCCTGTGAGAAGAAACAAGGAAACCATTTGATTTAATTTTGAATTGGCTGAGACATATGAAGTTATTTAAGAGCACAGTCTAGCGCACTTAAAAATTACAACCAATATGTAAAGAACTATTTACTAAGTGTCTTTATTATTATTATTATTATTCATTTTATATATTATTTAGTGTACATTATCTTTAGAAAAGAAACTAAGAAAAAAGACTCTTCTTTAAATGTAAGCTGATAGCCGATTTAGTTGCTATAATAAAAGACATGGGAATGCTCATAGGTGATTGAATTGATAATTTCCACAAGTTTGACAATGAAAACATACAAGAGAATTATCCATCTTTCACTTTATTTATAATCAAAAAGCCTACTATATACTTATATATACGAAATGTATGCAGTTTTCTAGTCTTTAGCAGCAATTTTTACAAATACTATTAAGTTTGCATCTTTGTCCATCTTTCCTTTCCCCATTATCTAGTCTTTAACTTCCAAAGTTTCTCTTCTCTTTCGCCTCATACCCGACTTGCTTCTGGGTTGTCATTCTCATGCATCTCAATCCTCTTCTTCACCTCCTCCCCCTGACTGGTCTATCTCATTTTGTCCTTCCCTGGATTATGACAGTCACGTTATTATCTGCTAAATGATCATCTAAATCCATCTGTCACCCGAGCAGATGAACACGATGGCCCGCAGTAAGTACCATCATATCAGAAAGACAATCAGACCACAGGCTTAGCTGCGATACTGAAGAATCTAAGCAGAAAGATGGGTGACCAACTGCACAATACTATATATAAAAACACATTCAACTCCACTTCTAGAATTTATCATGTATTAGTGGAAGGAAAGCTAGAACTAGTCTAGACATGTTAAATCTGTTTACTCTTGTGTTAAGAAAGATCAATTGAACTTATACAACAGGCCTTGAGCTCCACCTACTGGTGAATAAAGGAATTACTGCAGCAGTTCTGTTAGCAGGCATAAACAAAAGGGTGATGTATTTAATCCATGAAGACCCAAACAGCTACTGAAGACCAAAAACATCGACTGATATAAACTGTTTAATACCCATTGATCTATTAATCATATCAATACATTACAAAAAACAGCGTCTTACCAAGTGTCTCTCTCATTTCATGTCAAAATATCTCACCACACTTAAAAAAAGAAGATGTATTCACCCAAAGAGTAACTTTTGAGATATATAAGAACTTTTTTTTTTTTAGAAAAAATCTTACCAAGATAATATTACTTGTTATATTGGCAGATATATTGTTTTTGCCTAATCCAAGATGTTTTTCTTAATTCAAGACTCATTTTGCTGAATTCAAACAAAATATAAAAAATAAAAAAATTCTACCAATGGAACAAGTGATAATGATCATAGTAAGATTTTTTAAATGAAATTTTCAAGATCTATTTTCTAAAAATAAGTTCTTAAAACTCACTGAAAAGTTATTCTTTGGGTGAATATGTATTACTAAAGTGTGATGACATATTTTGACTAGAAATGAAAAAAATAACCTTCGTAAGATGTGGATTTTTCCAATGTAGAGTGTAACGAATTGGTGCAAAATACAGTTTGCCATCTTTTCATAGTCATGAGATATGACTCATTTGGATTATCAGGGAATTGGTAATAAACATGCACTGTCATCTTCTACAACATTGACTCATCAGTAAAACCCATGGAGTCAGAGCAGTGACAGTGGATGGACACACTTGATTTATGTTCAGTTAATGATATATTTGCCTAATTTTTCAGTTTCTTATTTAATTACCTTTGAATTTATTCTGAGCGTTCATGAATGCACTATATTCACTGAAAAAACATAATACAAAGAATAATTTTACAATACATACTGATAAATCACTAACGACAGGTTCAAATTAAAGAAAATGTCATTTACACAGTCACAAAAGTGCACTGCGTCTTTATGGGTTGAGGTGTTGGACAAAGATGGAGAAATCAATTAAATGTTCACCATTGAGCAGTAGTCAGACTCCTCTGATTTGGATGGTACATGGTTGTCTTGACCTGGAAAGAAGCACATTAAGAAGAAAAACAGGTGTTTAATATAAGTAAACCTTGGGGAAATATGTTTATCTGCCACTGGGGTGAATGTGTGGAACCAACTGGACACTAAACTTAAACATCCCATAATTTAAGAAAGACTTTAAATCAATGGTAATTGTTTAAGAACACTATAAAATCTCTATTTTTTTTTTCTCTTCTTCTTCACTGTTCTCGCTATATTTTTATCTGTATTGTTAATTAGTTATTAGCTTTAAAATATCTTTTTCTTTCAGTCTTTCACTGTATAAGTGAAATTTCAATAAGGTGGGCACAAAAAGCTTCAGCTTCAGCCCAAAGCCTTTTCATTCTCTTTTTACCTTTTGTATACCTGCTTCTGTTACCAATTGTTCCGTTTTGGTTTTTTTTTACCGAAATGAATAAAAGCAAAAACAAACGACCAATCTGAGTAAGAAAATATACAAAGATACAGTACCTCTGAATATATTCTGAATAAATTACCACTCTGTTAATTTAACAAAATGGTTAAAAAAAATTAATCAGAATAGTATTAGATATACTTTTTCATCTTCAATGTTGTGAAGATGAAGTCCTACTGACCATTTTTGGAGTTAAAAAAACCCAAAAATTTTAATATGCACTTTTTCAACACTGTAAAGAAAAGTATCAATTAACAGATACATACAGTTAAAACATCCCTGTAGTATTAATAAAGAACACTTCTCAGTTCACAATAAGGCCTGCTGGGATAAGATCAGGCAGTAACTAAAATCATGTCACATGAAGCCTAAAGGGTCTTTGTGTATCTGTACCAATCTGTAATCTAAATATGTTTTATTACATACTTTTAACACTTTTCCCCAAGAGGCAGAACAACAACTGTAGCATGGATCCGTTTAACTGTACTGTCACTGAGTTTGGCTGAAACCAACAAACATTTGATGTAAAGAGATATGTTAATGATTAATAATGCGTGTGTGTTAACAGTAAGTTAAAGATACTATGAACTCCGTCTACACAGGACGTATATTGTCTAAAGTGTAACATGTGGGCCATCCATAACAACTGCTGAAATGCTCATACTCACTCACTTCATGGAATTCTGCAACATCCCGAAGCTCTACTCAACAATCAGTTACATTTTTCATTTGTCATTAGTATGTGTATTTTAAGCCTAACAATTAAGATAGTTTTTCCAGTGGATTATGTTTTTTCCCCCCAAACTTAAACAAGATCATTTAATTTTGTCCAAGCATGTATTTAGCAATATCTGAAGCAGGAAAAGTCTTCATTGCTGGGTGAAATTAGTTCTAGATATGAAAGAATTATATTAATCATACAAAATAATACAAAAGTGAAAATTTCCATCCATTTCCCATATTAATTTTTTTTGTTATATAGCAGTGATTATTATTTAATAATTTGGTTTCAGCAACAGCTATCACTATGAGTGCATGTTGTAGAATATTCTTTATTCAAATATTCGTAGGGTATCTTTGGTGTGCAGTAAAAAAAATTATCATGATCCAGTGACACATGTGGTAGTTGGATTTGTGTGGTGACATGTATATGGAGTGGAATTACGGTTTCATAGGTTTTGTGAGTGAGCTGTAAGTAATTTTTTTCCCCCCTGTGAATACAAATCAATCCATCCATCCCTGGTCCTGCTCTGAAATGGTTCAAGTACTACCATGAGGAGAGGAAGTATTTTGTTCATATCCAAAACTGTATGTGGGATGATGGCAGTGACCTGTGTGGGACCCCTTTTGTTCAGTCTTTACATGTTGTGTCTGGGCCAGTTAATACGCAGTAATAATGAGTCCTACCATAACTATCTACATCTTGTTGGCAGTAGGTGAACATGAGCCTGTGGATTCACTTTGTCACTGCCTCCAACAGATCACTGTGTGGATGCAAACAACCTATTACAACTAAACTCAGACAAGACTTAAGTCATCGTCTTTGGTCCACAAAAACCCAGTCAGTGTTATCAGTCACCTGGAATCTCTTACTATAAAAGAAAAAGAAAAAAAAAAAAAAATCAGTCTATATATCCAATTCATTAAGCTTAAAAGATGGACTGATGACAAAATTTATCTCACAGGGTCATCACAAATTCATGAATGAATAAGTATTTAGAGTGTAGATCTTCAGCACATGTGTATGGACAGTTTCATTTTAGTTTTCACATGAACAGAACTCGGAAATGTTCTGAATTCTGGTAGAATAAATAGACATTTATCTGTACAGTAGGAACAAACTGCTCTCACTTGCTCCATTCACTCCTTTAACAGTGTGAACCACAGACACTATGGACATCAAATCAACCAATCCCCCTCCCTCACTCACTGCTTTGGTCCATGTCTGGTTTGACACCAACGCTGCTTGCTAGCTTCTCCTCATCTGTAGCGTGGCCTCCATGATGCTCATCCTTCTGCAACCGTAACAATCACAATGACATATATTGTATGTAAAAGTTATAGTCAGATGTCAAAAAGAATATGTCAAATAGTAGGAAACCTCACCTGTCCACTGTTGTCCTTCTGCATCGACTGGCTCGGCTTCATTTTACATGAGTTCCTGTGTGTGATGGTCAAAAACATCAGTGTTAAGACTAATAACATCATGCCTCTGTGTGTGTCGATGTGTATCTTGGAGGTCTGCAGTCTCCTGTAAAGTATTTAAATGAACACATGCATTCAGTGTAAGCAGGTGTAGTAATGAGAAGAGAGCTGTAGAGACGGAGAGCTGAATAGACAGACCTCATTGGTTTGCTCTGTGTGTGCTCTGATCTCACATGCTCTGCTAAAAGTGCTGAATAACACAGGAGAAAAAGCAGATTAATGACGATGACGCTTGCCAAAGTGAAATAAGAGCGAAAACAGTTTCACAGAGAATTAGAGGGACTTACAAGGTTTCCACTAACATACCCTCCTGTCTAATTTGTGGATCTATTCTTCTGTTTGTTTTTTATTTCTATCCCAAATTTGCTTGATAATGAAAGGAAACTATAGGCCAGGTGGATGATACTGAGGGAGAAACAATTAATTCAAATGAGAAGAGGCCAAAGTTTCAAACACCCACACATTTATATCGTACTTACAACAGAACACAGAGGAAATGGACTTGCTCAGCAGTCCTGATGCCACACAAAGAGAAGGGAAACAGAATGAGGTTTAAATGGAAAAGGAAGGAAAAACACAGAAGAGGACGAGACATAGAACAGGGATTATTTAGTTCATTAAAATGTAAAATTGACCAAACAAGAAAATAAAAGGATGAATGTTAATCGTGAAGGAAGCCATTTGCCCCCTCCCCCCACTAAAAAAACCCTCTGGTGTTTGGAAAAGGTTGAATCACATGTTGAATCAATTTAATTAAAGAAATTACAACCACTCGTGGAAACCAATTTCTACTTAATCTAATATAGTAGTAAATGATCACTACATTATTAAAATTGGATTTAAAAACTATTACTATTTAAAAAGCTTAAATGTATTACTATTAAATAGTAGCAAAACAAAAATGGACCACAAGGGGGCATCATTTAACCTTTTACTTATCACCACCACCTTTCAGTAAAACTCAACAGCTTGAACAAAACGTGAATCATCTTTTAATATGTTAATTGAGAAATGCAAGTAAATTACCAAATAAATTACAGAATATAACGATAGAAGATACAACCCTCAAAACAGAGGAAAGAACAACCAAAACGTTTGAAAGATGGACCTGGGAGGTTCAAAGACAGAACGGGTTCCATGGGGGGGTTGAAACAGAATACTGTGATTACTTCAGGTTAATGTGCACAATAGGACGCATTCATTACTAATCACACAGCCCAGGAAGGAGGAGTGATTATTCAGCATGAAACTGAGTCAGTCTATTTCAGTTTCAGATTGTGTGCTAAGTGACTGGAAAGAGGATAAAATCATGATGAAAAAAAAGGAGGAAGAGGAGTGACCTTTGTCCAGCATCTCTGTAATCTACTCACGTGATAATTATGCTGTTGGCCTTACTCCCCTCCAGGTTGCAGCTCAGTTTAGTGTTCGACTGTGCAGGGTCAGAGTTTATGTTGCCGTTAAGTAAATCGGTGTCCAGACAAATGTTGTGGCTGGGGATCAGGTTCGAGTCCGGACTCGAGTCAGAAGTCATCGGAGCCTCGTCATCGACCTCCGCAGGGTCAGGTTTGTTCAGAGGAGAGAGGACAGGCAGTGATGGGGGGCGTTGGACCTGAGGCAGGGGTGTAGTGCTGGATGGGGACTGAGCCTCGCCTGGACTAGGTTTGGTGTTCAGGGTTAGATTGAGATTCTGGTCCAGACCGAAGTTGCTGTTGTTAAGGGAAGGAGTGGTGAGGTTGTTCAGGGAATCAACCTCTTGGGATGAAACTATACCTCCATCCTGATTGGAGTTTTGGTCCAGAAAGTGGTTTGTAACATCAGAAGAAACTGTAAAAAGGGGAGAAATATGAGCTTTAATCAAAGAGTAATAAAACATGATTACATCTCCTTCCTGTGTCTTGTGGGGATTGACCAGTATGACATTTCAGACCTAAACAGATACACCATATTTATAAATCAAGCAGAACAATGGACGTCTTGGTGTCAGATTTTAGACCAACCCACAAACCTTTGTACATTGCAGATCTTTGTATTAGTTTTAGCAGTTAAACAATGTACAATTCAACCATATTTACAACTAGAAAAGCACTCAGAGCGCAGACCTCCGCCAAGGTAGACTCCCACCCACCCCGATCACCCCCAAAATGAAATCAGTTTTTCCTGTTCACATTTCCAACATATCCTGAAAATTTCATCAAAATCCGTCCATAAGTTTTCAAGTTATCTTGAATACAGACAAACAAACAGATAAATGCCGGCAAAAACATAACCTCCTTGGCGGAGGTAATAGCATCATCAATTTACAAGTTGAATATAAGGGATTGGAAGTAATAAAGAGGCTACTATAATTGAACTGGGTGTTGCACCAACTATCAATACTGATGATACCAACAACTTCAGTTATTAAATTATACTCTGTTTTTTGCAAAGACAGTATTTCATTTTAAGAAAAAGAAAATTCTATTGCATTATTATATGTTAAATTCAAGTGTCTGTTTCATCACTTTAGTGTTATAGTTGTAACAGGTTGGCAAGTTTTAAAACAAAACTTTTTACCATGACTATCTGGTAACATTGTCTTATGAATAAAAAAGTCTGATGTATTCTTGAGGTTGGGAAACTTTATGTAAATATGTATCGATAGAGATAGATATATACGATAAGATATCTCTTTATTAATCCCACTTGGGGAAATTCCAGGTTTACAGTAGCACAGAATAGAAGAACACAGGAGCAGCACAGCAACATAAATTATATAAAAAGTCTTATAAATTTCTATACACACTATTGCACATGGGATATATATATATATATATATATATATATCCACACATGCACTCAGTATTTATGTCTTGACAGGCTATTTCTTGTAATGTATAAGCAATAAGGCATTGTGCAGGAGCTGCATTAGAACACAAGTAGCACACTTAAATTAATTTGTTGAATAAAAAAACAACAACAACAGTATAGTTAATTGTTAAAAGAAACTGAATGTCTGATGTATTACTCTAAGCCTAATGCCTATAACAATGTGGGTTGTATCCTTGTTGTCTCCTGTCGAAACACTTAAAATGGCTTCTAGTTTCCTTTCAGAACTTCACATCCTGTGTCCTCACACATCCCGTTAACAGGCAGCTAACGACCACAGCAGTTCTGTTCAATCACACTGCTGTTTCAACACTGGACTCTCTGTTACTGCAAAAGTACCTACACACACTGTAAAACGCACATAATAAAAACACACTGGCCACTTCTGCATTTCTCATGTTTTTTCCTTTTTTGTGTGTGCGTTTTTTGTTTTTTTTTTAAACAGCATGAATGAAGTCACTGTGGTTTCACCTTGGGTGGGTGTCAGCTTCTCACATCATTTGTCATGACTGAAGGCTAATGTGTGACTTATTGCATCATAGATTCAGTACGTTAAGTTTACTTCAAGCTCCTTCACAAAATGTGGGTACTTTCAGAAACACACACACACACACACACACACACACACACACACACACACACACACCTTCAGAGACTGAGAACAGATGTAGAGGAACCACACCCAGTCATGCAGAGTCCACATCACCACGTGGCCTAGCAACAAAAACAACATTACACTTTATTACCGTTTCACAACTCAATGCAAAAGAGGAAAAACAGAGATGGAGGGGAAGTGAATGAGAGACAATTAGAAACAAACAGCCCGGTCACTGCTGTCTAAGGTATGCCCAGTACAGTCTGACTGTAGTCTGTGGTTATTCTCATGAGCAGACAGCAGTTTCCCCTGAGCTATTCGAGTCTAATTACAGTGAACCAGACTATCAGTTTCTCCACACAGTCAATCTTTTATTTATGAAGCCAATGCACATTTTCTGCAAACCACGTGACTCTTTCAGCATGAAAAGGAGACTGTTATTGAGTCTAGTTTGCAGACAATAACAAACACATTAATCACCAAATCTAATAAACTGCGGTCAAAACGACAATCCCTCTAAACTTATGCAAAACTCCTTACATACACAGTACATGGCAATTATGTTTAATAAAAACTCATAGCAGTAAAGACACTTAAGTGAAATAATAACACGTGTTTGAGCTCAGAAGATGCATGCAGGCTCAGCTGTTGCCATGGCGATTGGGTGAAACTCGTGTACGTGTGGGTGAAGTGGGATTGGGGGGGGGGGCTCAACTGAGTTATTCTGGCAGCTTTAAACATGCGGGTCCATCACTTGTTCACATTACAGGATGTGAAAAGACCTCCTTTACATTTCTGACAGCACACTTACATAATCAGATCTGTGCTGATTCATGATGAAGGATGAAGAGCAGCACAAAAAAAGTTATCATAATAGAAACATTTTAAATAAAAATCAGAGACAATTTAATGTATCAGTAGTACTGTCACCCAAAGCAGCATTTACCACTGGACAGACAACAAAGACACAAACACTACGTAAATGTACACAGCACACTGAAAAAGGTTTCTTGCACAA
This sequence comes from Siphamia tubifer, assembly GCA_020466265.1. Taxonomy (NCBI): domain Eukaryota; kingdom Metazoa; phylum Chordata; class Actinopteri; order Kurtiformes; family Apogonidae; genus Siphamia; species Siphamia tubifer. The sequence continues at coordinate 36,679,575 of CM035791.1, read as the reverse complement.
ACTTTGAAAAAACCCCACACCGATAACATGGTTTGAAACCATATATTTGTAGTATTTATGGTACTGTTTGACTGCTTTATTATTTTTACATTCACCATATACATGCTTTCACTGCCTGCCATACCGTTTGGATTATTTCAGGATTTGATGAATTTGGATCTGTCAATGTGTATTTTTTGAGTGTCTGTGATATGCATGTACAAGACTGTTCTGTTTCTGCAGATGTATACATTTAAAAGGTGGACTCCAGGAAGAGATGTAGCTCTAGGACACTATGCTAATGGCGATTACAAAATAAAAATAAATAAATCAAAAATATACAGCCAACATACACAAAAACAGACCTAGATGCATTTCCAGAAAAAGGAGAATTGAACTCACACCATATTGAATTAAGGTCCTTACAAATATGTTAGTAATAGATTACTCATTAGATACATTTTAGTATATGTAAAAAATATGCCTCCAGGTACACAAACAAGAGTGGCATATTTTAGTAATTGGGGTATTTTTGGGGTGAGTACTGTCAACTGCACAGAAGACATGCATGTTTGGTATGTGGAATGTTTTGGAGTAGGCAATAATTAATTGATTTTGTTAATTAGCCTGACATCAGTATTAAAGAATCAGTATTGACAGTGGTGCTGGTTTAGGCCAAGGTTCAAGGTGACTTTATTAATACCTGTAGGTAGATTTGTGGACAAATTAGCAAATTTTAGAGTCATGTACTGTAATTAATGATCATACGCAGAAAGATAAACAGCTCTTATCTGGCGTTTTTATGGTTAATTTGATATAAACGAATACAGATTTTTTTTTCATATATTACTTTTAAATAAACATTCAGTTCAACTGTAACACAGTGAAACAAAGACAATGACAGATTGTCAGTGTGTTGCATAATACATATTCAGACGTCAGCTTTTTCCATTTTCCTAAAAAACATTACTTTATTGGGCTTTAAATCCACCATCACTGATCACTTTTTGTACTTTCTGGAATATGTGTATTTTAATTTCTTCGCTCTTCTTTCATCTCACCTGTATGGTTGGACTTGTCCAATTGGTTCAGCAGCTTCACGACACCTGGAGACTCTGCCTCTGGAGTCTCAAAGGTCCCCTCAGAGTCTGAACTGTAAATACATGGAGAGAAACACAAAGATGAGATGGAATTATGAAGGAAACATATGAAACATTCGTAAAAAGGGAGCGATGACAGTGAGAGATAGTAGAGGCTGAATTGAAAAGGGTCTGGCATCATATCTGGAACTAAAAAATATCTATAAAACGGCAATGACTATTCTCTCGTGATTTAAAGCATGTGATAAAATCAAACATCATTGCTTGTTTTGAGGCTATCAGAATGCCTCGTAAACAAAGTCTGCTGTGTTTTAGAATGAAGAGGCATGTTGTCATGTTATGGAGAGCAACTGTAATGTAACTGCAATAAACAGCTTGAAAATGATCCTTAATGAACAGTAACCATGATTGTAAATTGTAAGAAAACAGCCTTGCTTAGTTCTTCCTTTGTGTTACACGAAAACAGGCGAACTAGAGTTCAAAGCAGCTCAAAATAAAGCTTTTATTTTAAGGGAAGTCTGAGTAGGGAGAGGAAGCAAAGCCTTAGCTCTCTAAGGCCACCTGCATCCTTTGCCTCTTAATAGGCACAGACACACACAAACACACACAGTCTTTGGGTCTGCTGTGTCAGCTGCCTAGACACCATGCTGCAATTTATTTCCAAACTGTGTAGCGACAAAAAGGATGGGAGGGAGAGAGTGAGAGTTTGTGTGTGTTGCGTGTACCCGTTCCCAGCCACTTGAACGCACATCAAAACGTCCGCACTGTAATGAAAAACAGCACAGGCTCACAGTGCCAGCACCCGACCACACTCCATCTCCGATACCAGTTCTCACACACACACACACACACACACACACACACTTCTATACAACAACACCACAGAGCTAATCCTAATCTACATACCTACCCACACCCTACACACACACACACACAGAATCACTTCCCAGTGATGGCCCCAATGGCTGCAATCTTGGATGGTTACTTAGTAACTAGACATTGACAGGAAAAAAAAAAATAAAAAAATCAAAAGCTTTGGAAACTATGTCTTTTCCCTTCCCCCTTCTCTCATCAACTATTCACAAGTGTCCACTCTGTGCCTTCAGTTTCAACACACAAACTTGCATAAAAAAAAAATAAAAAAAAACCCCAGTAGACAGTTTGGTCTCATGATGGTGCAAACAAAACAAGGACTAGAAAAATGAAGTTAAGACCGTCTGTATTTTGACTATGGGTCTGTTTTTAGCAGTATGACCTTATACCACTAGGATCCACAGAGTAGGAAAGAATCTGAGATTAAATCCCAGTGACAATCAGTGCGACTGTGTTTGTATATTCACCACCTGTCAGTATGACTCAGGGGAATTTTCTCTCATCACAGAAGCACCCACACAGACACAAAAGCAGTCCTGAACCGACCAATGAGAAAAGAGAAAGGCAGTTTCTTTCCTGTCTTATAACCTGTAAAGCAGCTCTCTTAAGTTTCCACAGACAAACATCTGCAGCTGAGTCCTCTTACTTGTCCTCTCCGTCATCCTTGGCTGTTGTCTGCTCGTCTTCTGTCGCTCCTCCAGTCACTGCTGACCATGTCCATTTGGCCCACTGGACTGGAGACAACCAGGACATCCCTGCTGCCACCTCTGATGTCAAACTGTAAACTACTTCTTCCTTCAGATCAGCTTAGACTGCTGTCATTCACACTTAGAAGTCAAGTGATCCGCCACTGTCAGGTTTTCAGGAGGCTGTCAAGAAGAGGGCGTCGAACTGTCTCCTTAAACGTCAGCCTCTGCTCGGCTTGTTTTCTATTTGGCTTACTCACTTCCTCCTCGCACTCAAGCTTTCCAATTCTGGTCTTCTGCGCTGAAAACGTGCCTCACTCTGCTGCCTTGCTCTCCCCCAGCACTGACTCACTCTGTGCAGATTACTGGAGCATCAGTAGTCACTCCTCTCTTCGCTCCCCTCCCTCTTTCTGTTCTCCGTCTGGCTGGACGATCAGCTGGTTAACAGACATCAGACCAGCCCCCTCCCACTGTTCACCCTGCTCCCGTTTGTTTGCTAACTCTGCTCAGTTTCACGAGTTTGCATCTGCCCTCCCAGATTCTTTCAAGGTTTTTCTATTGTGAGGGAGGAGAGAGGTTGTACTTCCTGTTTAATGGGCCCGTTTGTCTGGGACAGACAGACAGACTGCGACAAAATTAGTGACTTTAAGGAACAGGAAGGAGGTTAAAAGAGAGTAGGGATATAAAAGGAGGAAGTGTGGTGAACAATGTATTTTGTAGGATGTAAAGACTGGAATTTGGACCTGAAATGATACTTACACTGCAGACTTTTCAGACTTTAGCGCTGTGACAAGATTCCAGTAGTTTATAAACTAATTCACTATATAACTATATAGCTTAATTCAATAATTGTCAGTGAATCTTTAGGAATAACGTGTCTGTACCAAAGGTTGAAATTGATTTCTTTGATGTCCTGTCAGCTGCTGTTATTGTACTAACATGAAAAGACAGCCGCCTGCTGTACATTAAAAAAAAAAAAAGTTAATTTGAAGGTAATTTGAGCCTGTAATCATTTGTTTACATGGTGGCTTACACCTGAGACAGCAGATAACCAAGACTACAACAAAGAGCTTGACTTTGTTTGCCCTGGATAAGGGAACAAAAGCAGCAGAGGCGAGTCAATATGTAAAATCAGAACTGTAGATCTAGTGTTTAGTGTCATGATGTGTGAGCAAATCAACAGAGGATCTTTTGTTCAACGAAACTATCCAGGTCAGAAAGCAGACAAATCAATACAGCAAACCTAGATTCAACAGTAATGGTGCAGCTACAAGAGTTAGAGCTGAACGTCCTTATCCTGCTTCCACACACATGTTCACACAAATGTCTCTCAGGCTGTTCATGCTTGATTATGTAACTGAGCACATTTATACATCTCTCTCTCCCTCTCCCTTTCACACACACACACATTCGTAGGCACAGTATCTAGGCCAGATGAGACGTGCTTTCTGAAAAATCATGGATCATGACTAATTCAATAACCAGAAGACGGTTCAACGCCGTGTGAATGGTGAACATCTAAATATACATGCAGGAGCTTCAATGTTTTTTCCTTTTTATTTGCCCTTGGAGTTCTTTTACTGGTCACACATGAAAGGAGAAACAGGAGCTCTACCACTGATCAGACTCAGCTGTGTTTGTGAGAGTAACAACACAAAACAGCCTCGCAAATAATGTCACACACTGATGAACACTGAGAAAAAGGCCTTGTTGATTCTGTGAAAGCTGGATGGAAAAGTGGAGCAAATTAGGGCCATGACAGACTGAAAACAGAGACAATTAAACCAGGGAAGCATGAGAAGCAGAGATAACAAGGGTGGAAAAAAGAAAATAGAAAAAGGAAAGTTGGGGGGGGGGTGACATGAAACCAAGACTAGCTGTTTTAAAGCAGTTACTCATCTAAATCATACATGAGTTGTGTATGAACAATATCAATAAACAACACTGACCAAAGAACAGGAAGTGCAAAGACAAAAACTACAATTAAATAATGAACCACTGGTAGATCATAAAACACACACACACTTGTTTACACGTCTCATGGGGACCAACTTTGTAATCAACTAGCCATTGGGTTGAGTGTAAAACATTTTTTTTTTATAAAATAAAAAAATGAAGAATTACATTTGAAAAATGAATGAATAGCTAAAAAAAAAATCATTTTTTAAAAATTAAAAACGTACATAAAAAAAAAAAACATGTTTTGATTTGCACATGTTTACCCCATACTTTATGAGGATTTCCTGAAAATATTTTAATGTATTTATTCCACATAATTTCTATTTTATTAGTGGGGACTTTTATTAGGCCTTTGCCATGTACCACGTCAGCGCAAGGCCTATTGTTTATATTTAACCCTCGTGGGGACCTGAATTTTGGTCCCCATGGTGCGACTGTGTAAATATAACAATGTCCCCATAAAGATAGCAATTACAAGTACACACACACACACACATGTGTCTCATGAGGACCAAGTTTGTAATCAAGTAGCCATTGGGTTGTGAGTGTAAACTAATTTTATGTTTAATAAAATGTTTTATTAAATAGTTGTTTTTTAAATTTTCCTGAAAATTTCATAGAAATTGTTCCAATAGTTTTCGTGTAAAGCTGCTGACAGACAAAGTCAAAAACAATATCTGTCACCCCTTCAGGCAATGGGGCAAAATGTCTTAGTTCTTTGACAACCTTTGAACATTATTTCAAGAAGAACCTAACTTTCAATAAATGCTCATTAATTACCATTATTATATGCAAGAAATGTTTAAAACAGTGTTTTATAATAAAAATATAACAGTCTTGATTTTTTTTATCAGATTAATTTGTATACATTCATAATGACATTTTCTAATGTTATATTTTCAACTATTTTACATGTACTCAAACATTTTAATTTGTCTAGAGCATTCTGTGTCCATGTTACAGCTTCTTATTTTTTGTTTTTCCAGTCATTCGTCAATGAACTGTATGAACTGGAAAAATGCTGATCAACTGAGGGGAAAAAATAGAAAACGGCAAAATTTGACAAAAAAACCAAAACAAATCACACTAGCAGAACATATTCAAATAGCACTATTATGTACAATTATTTAGAATAATTCAACACAAACAGCTAAATCGTCATTAAAACCCTGCTAAAGGTAATACAAATATTCCCTCTCTCTCTCTCTCTCTCACTGGCCGCCTTCTCCTGCTTTAAGCTCCACCCACTTCCACCCTTCCCCCTCAGCCAATGCAGGTTTCTACCCTAATGTCTTATAGACTAGAAAGTACAGCTAAAAGATGAAATTTGGACCTTTAAAATAATGCAAACAGTGGATGTAAAAATGCATCACTAGTGACGTAATCATCTTAAAAAGGGTTAAGTCAGTGCTTTTGATCAGTGTCTGTTTAGGTCCACGAGGGTTAACAAACTGATAGACTTATATCAGTGCTCATCTACCAACATTTAATCTTCATTGGTTCTCAAAAGAGTTACATATTAAAAACCAGGCACAACAAATCCTGCCCTCCTTGCACACATTTTACATGATTTGCCCTTGCTCTTATTGCAAAAACACATTTTTGGTAATGGTGACCTTTGACCTATATTCACCAAAATTAAATGGGATCTATTCTGGACCATCTTATATCTTTTGTGAAAATTTCATGAAAATTGGTGTAGTACTTTTTGCATACAGCTGCTGAGAGACAAACAGGCAAACCCCAAAAAAACAAAACAAACAAACAAACAAAAAAAAAAAAAAATATATATATATATATATATATATCACTCTCCTGTTCGAGGATGGGGTAAAAACTTAAAATTAAAAAAAAGTAGATTTAACTCCTTGGCCATATTGCCCAGCTCTATATTTCTTTTTTTTGGCATGAATTACACTTTCAGTCAAAAGCCAAAGTTATGTAAACCATATAGATTTTACAGTGGCTGAAAACACATCACACAAACTCCTGCAGGTTAAAGTGGATACTCTAAAGAATCCCCACAAACACACTTAAACTCACTACCCAATAGCATTCATGCCAAAAACAAGCCATGATGCCACTTAACACCAGTTTGATTCTGGAATTCAGATAATTTAAAATGAATGCGTGTCTGTGAGGAAGAGAGTCATAGGGAAAAACTACAAGAAGCAAATGTGATTGTACTGTAAAACCTACTTTTAGAGGTACAACTACTTAATTTTATGTTTACTACACCCACAGAGAAACAAGTCATTATACATCATTATCCGATATACTGTCCAGCCATGATTGGAAACTCAAATGTGGTTTTGTGCTTCTTTAACATTCCTCAGAATGGTGCCGTCGTTATCTATAAACCTTATCAGTTAAGACATCTAAGAGGACAAACCTGTCTGTCTTGCATAGGATATGAACTGCCTAAAGCCATACAGACATGTTTACTTCTGCAGCAGCAAAAGAGAGAAAAGACGAAGCTCTTACGTAATACTTTCAAACCACAAATAGCTCCCAGTGAAATGGGGGCAAATCTCTCCCACAGTTTATATTATATACAGGTACTAACAGCACACAAGGACCGCTGACATGGGAGCAACACACTCATTATATGACATACAGAACCAAGGGTATCATGTGTATACAGTTGGTTAACTCTCCAAGAATAAACATCTTTAATCATCAATTACACTTTGAGTGATTGCAGCATGTGTGGTTATGAGCCAAGAATAACTGGGTGATGATAAAACATGTCTGTAAGCCACAACAGAAGAGATATGATACTTCATGAGATACAAGGGGAATTAGAGAAGCTTCTCAACTATCACAGGCCATTTATATTTGTTCCAAATTCACTCCATGTCCACAGAAACCCCTTCCACTTGACCTTTTGCCCAACGTCGTCCTGGACAAAATCAAATTGTCAATTAATGCCTAAATGTCATTTAGATTAGTGACTATTCTCTGTGCCCAGACAGTGAATGTATATACACAAGAAACAATTTCCTATATTAAATGAAATGTAATTAAATTAGCTTTAAATTTACTGAGCACGTTCTCTCTTCAGTGACTTATTTTTAACTCAATCTTGAAAATCTTATTTCAAGGAATCTTATCAAGATCATTTTCATGCGTTTCATTGGCCTTTTTTTTTTGGGGGGGGGGGGGTTAATTCAAACAAAGAATCTGCCAATTGAACAGTTGTAAATGATCTTGGTAAGACTTCTTACAATAAGATTTTCCAGACTTATTGTCTAAAAGTAAGTTCTTATATCTCACTGAAAAGCTACTCTTTAGATGATTCTGTCTTATTTTAAGTTTGATGAGATATTTTGACTAGAAATGTGAAAAATGCATTTGGCAAGATTTAGATTTTCACAGTGCATTCCAGTCAGACCAAAATGTTACCTTTCAATATGGAACAAATTAGCTTCTTTGGTCACATCTCTGAAAAGTACAGCAAATTGTCATGTTTCTTCTGTCTAACATTTGGAACATAATGCAGGATATAATTGCAGATTCTGCTGGACACTTGAGATTACTTGTGTAAATAACTTGTACTTTGGTCTTCTTTCAAATTAGAGGTTACATTCAACATGCTGCCTAAGAATGTTTGCTTGGGTCAACATTTACATGGAGAAAATGTTAAACTGAAAACCTGTATTTATCTACTTGCTATATAAATACTATACGAGCTGAAAAGACAATGAATTAAGCATGACTATCCCAAATACAGTGCTTTTTGTGAGTGCAGCACACATCTCGCTAAATTCTTTGGCACCGAAGCTGATTGAATTTAGTTTCAGGAAGGCAATATTAAATAAATCGTAACTGTAAAAGTTATAGTATTCCTTAAATGACAGCTGTTGTTTTGTTTTAGATTTAAAGAACCGCACCAGTCTAATTACAACATTGGGAGCACAAGAACAGTCATTTTATCATCATGCAACGTCATAATTTGGTAGGAATTTAGAAAATATTTGGTTTTGTTGCCAATGTAGCATGAATTGAAGTGATTTATTTACGAGTTTCTTTTATACTAAGATTTTTCTTCCATCACTTTTTATTTCAAACAAATGGAGATTTTTGCATTTATCAATAAAAACTCAGTTAACATTTACTGATGATTAAGTAGTTAGGATTTCAACAACTTCAAAATGTCATAGACAATCAAAGCTATTTGATTGTCCAAATTACAGCTCTGTGCTACGGCACCATCTAGTGGTCATTATATAAACAGCAGGTAAAATAAAAACGGCAGTATTTGCTGATGAAAATACAAAACACTGAGGAGAAAGTCAAGTGGGAGGTAAACAGATGTAAAATTGAATATGTCAAGTTTTGCAGTCTGATAGTAAGATTCACCATGGTAACCATTTGGAAAGTTGCCACATAAGACAACAAACGCACAAATAAAAACAAGTAGCATGACATTGTATCCTCCTGGTGATTTGCTTTTGCAGCTCACTTCCCTACAGCTGCCTCAGAGATAAAACATGCAAGGAGTCTTTGATGTTTATTTGGAAAGTGCTGCTACATTCATATCCCTTTTATCCTTTTGTTACACACGACCTAGTTGGCTTCAAAAAGAACAGAAAACGGGGAAGCAGCACTCACCAATGTTAAAGTATAATCCAAAAATTAGACTGACAGCAAGATGATAAAACAAAAAGAGAAAGGATAAGGGAAAAAAAAAAAAAAAAAAAAAGAGGACAGAACGGGAGGGGTTTAGTGGGAGTCACGTACAGACACCAAGTGAGCCATTGTTCATTACTACAAGAGCCACACAATAATAGATGTACACACATGCAGAGTGTAGAGCAGACAGTAACACACTACTATTGTACTGGACAGTCTTCTATCTAGTTCATTTTTGTTAGGATTCAGTTTAGAAACATCAAGAAATACAGGACTACCATATGCATTACATCAGTATTCGATTTTTTTTTGATGATGATGATGATGTACTTTTCACAAATGACAAACCATAGCAACCCACAACAGACCATTGTGATATGTGAGAAGAATTTATGCATTAATAGCATATTGACCGATATGGATTTTTTTAGGGTGGATATTATTATTTTTTTAACCAAACAGGGCGCTGATATTTGGAGTCGATAATGATTTTTTTTCTCTGTCAAATGATAAATGTCAGAAAATCTTTTTTTTTTTTTTTTTTTAAAGGAAAAGTAGAGCAGGTAACATTAACACTTCACATACTAAAACTTACATTCAGATAAAAACAAAACCAACTCTTCAGTGCACTTAATTCTTCAAATCAGTTCTTTGTAATATAAACAATGACAGCAGTGCAGATTGTTCAGTCATGGTGTCAAACTGAAATATTCCTTCAACTCACCTCTCCTATAGGCAGAACATAAGTGTTAGAAGTACAGAACACATAAATACAATTTGCTTTTAATGAATATTTACAACTTGCAAAGTAGTGCACCATCACATGATTCAGTGACATAAACTACATGAGTCACATGACTCTGTTCAAGCTGTCCCCACATCACAAGGTGCATGGATGGAGTGAAAACACATTATTAAAACTTACTTGGTATTTCTATGTTCATGTGCAATGACTATGAAACCTTTGAGTATTATGTCAAAATACAACTTACTCTTCCCACACAATTTATTCACTACACCAATGATACATTTAGTTTTTCTTTAATAATTCCAATTCTCACTGATACTTACAAATAAAAAAATTGTGACAGTTAACCCAATAAATATTACTGCAGCAAAAAAAATACCTTTCTTCAGTGTTGACAACAGTATCTCCAAGAACATGGAGGTGGCAGGAACTTTGCCTTTTGCATTACCATAATTATTTTGAAATGGTAAAGCAGTGGTTTACCAGTCATATACTGTAGATTAAGTCTCAAATATGTTTTAACTTATTGAAAGTATATACAGTTAAATACTTTATGAGACCATATACATGCATTTAGGTAGAGATACCAGACTATGTTATGGTTTGAACTTCCTCAAAATTATACATATTTTCTAAATACCATAGATCAGGGGTTTGCAACCCTGGTCCTAGAAAGCTACTGTCCTGCATGTTTTAGATGCATCCCTCTTCCAACACACCTGAATAAGCTGATCAGCTCTGCAGAAGACTGATAACAAGTGTCAGATGTGCTGGAAGAGGAAACATCTAAAACGTGCAGGATAGCAGCTCTCTCAGACCGGGGTTGTAGACCCTTGCCATAGATAAACAAAATAAAGCAGACTCTTGTATTTTCCCTTATGCTTTTTGTTAAAATGTAATTCATCAGTATTTGAACTATGTAATAAATACATCCTTCTGACAATGTTCTGCAGATAATCTTTACTTTCTTTTTAATGCACTGTTCAGCAGGGTTTCATTTCCATCCTACAGGCCTTGTAGCAAAAAGAGGCTTCTGAATAATTCATCTTCACTTTGTATGACTGTGTATGCATTTCTCAGAAGACAAGAGGAAAGAGTTTGAGATGGCCCACTATTGATACCACTGAAGCCAGAAACAGGCTCAGAATCCATGTCAGACACTTTCCAAATGAGTGCCTGTATGCAATGTTGAGGGCCTTTTGGGAAAAGGATGTCGGCTGTACATACACAACTGTTCTAGTTTTCGACATATGGATGACTAAGCTGACTAAAATTAGACCAGAAGCTAAAAGCTGCAATCCCATAGTGCAGCTCTGCTCCCCATTTTAACCACAGGAAGACCCCCAACCCCCAACTAAACTAGACAAAAAATACAGATGACTGCAGTAAGCTTGTATAATAGAAGATACTGTAGATGCTGTAAGACTCAGACCTTTTAAGGCACTTGAATAAATATTATTGCAGCTTTGCTTTGCTGTCTCTCACTACAATCTCCAAAAGCAACATCTCCTTCAGTATTTTGCACTAATGCTCCTTGTATCTGAAACCACAGCTCACAGAGACTTAGATCACTGAATGCGCACTGCGATATTCAAAGAATACCAGCTGATTTAAAATACATTTACACTTGAAAGCAGTCTGATAAAAAGAGCTTACAGAAATAGTTTAATGTGGTGGAGGAAAAAGCATCAATGGGATCACAGGAGGACAAAGTAAAAGGATTTACTTTGTGTTACAAAGGATTAGAGATAAAAGAAGTGGGTGCATAAAGCATAAGTGCTTGGAGCAGCAATGCCTCAGCAACAGCATCTTCTACAGAGACAACACACTGCTCTTCAAGGATGTTAAAAGCGGGAATGAGCAATACAGCTTGTTATAATTAAAACACTCCAAAATTAAGGCCACAGCTCCATAACTAATTGCCTCAAGCAGAACAATCATGTTACATTTTGTATTTCTGTTAGCGGTTAAATTCTGATCTTGCAATGTCAGAGGTCTGGACAGTTTTAATTTCAGGAGCATGACCTGATCAGCTCATGCTCATTACATTAGCCTCTGCACTGATGTCATCAGCAGGAACAGCCATTTCCTGTGTGTTCTATTTCTCCATAAATTTGACTATTCAAACTAGAACATTATGAGCGTTTGTGTGCAATGTCATTAGAAGCTGATTTGCTTTCAGTCCGACAGAGAAAGTCCTGACTTAAAAAGAAGAAACACCAAGGACTGTGCACTGTCCTTCAGGTCCTTACCCTTTCTCCTCCTAGAACAGACATGTCCACACTATTCCAAAAAGGGATGGTGTGGCTGCAGGTTTTTTGTTCCAACCAAGACTACACAGTTTGACCAATCGACTCCCTTAAGACTGAGATCAGTTGATTAATTGAGTCAACTCTGGTGTGCTGCTGCTTGGTTGGAACAAAAACCTACAGCTACACTGCCTTTTGTGGAATAGATTGGACATGCCTGTGCTAGAAGTTCATCAACACAAGCTCCACTCATCAGCTGTCCTGTCCTTAACCTGCAGTACAACTGTTTCTGTGTTTGCAGTTTTCCTTTTCTTATCAAACATAAGAACAAACACTCAAGACAAGGGTTATGTTTTTGTCTTACATGCTGCTCTTCTTGCGAGGAGAGCTGACAGAGCTCTTCCGGTGCTGGCTTAGGGAGCCCCCCATGGTAACAGCTGTGCGGATTTATCCCAGATACTTTATCGCCAATGTTGTTTTCCCTCCCAGGTACACTTCTGCTTCTCTTCCAGATCCAGTCACTGTGCTGCTTCTCATGACTTAGCTTGTTATTATCTAACCATCCTTGCTTCTGCTCACTGGTTTTGATTCTTGACCCTTTCTGTTGATGATGTACAGTCTGAAAGCTCAGGAGTAGTACTGATCACACATGAATAGCTCTGCTGACAGTCCCGCCTCCTTGCTCTACTTCTCCTCATCCTCCATCATCTCTCTCTCTTTCACAGGCAGATTACAGTCACTTGTTAGCAACTGCACATCCATGAGAGGGAGGTGGAGAGCGCAATATGCATGTGAGGGCATTGTTTAAAGACCACAACCTCTAAAGAGTTGGTAGGGGGTTTATTGGGAGTGAGTGTGTTAGTGTGTCATGGGGGAATCTGGTAGGGGTGAAGGTATTGTTCCAGAAAGACAGAGTCTCATCTATTGTTAGTGAGTTGAATACCAAATCTGTAACTGAGGGGGATGGAGACATGATAGAGTTGGCGGAAGAAAACACAGTCCTACTTGTTGTGTCACATTCTCACTACCTGCTGGGCCCAGACCCAGTTCTTAACACCAGAATACATTGTGTAGAAGCTGCATTCATTCCTAAGCTCAAGAGTTACATTTTGTCAGCCGTCCTGCAACAAACTTTACAATCAGCTCAACCATTCAAAGTAACAAAAAGTGTCATTAAGGCTGAAATTAAGTGGGCATGAAAGGTCACTAGAATTAATAATTGTGATAATGTTAGAAAGTCGTACCTTACAGTGCATGTCCAGTCTTTTAAGATCTAAACTAGGAGGACTGGTGGGCAGGCTTTGGTCTGGACAGGACTGCCTTTGAGGAAAAACCACATAACTTCGTCCCACTGAAGTGAATCACATGATACTCAGTATGGAGGACCCTGTTAATGAATGACTTCACCACATTTCACAGACAGAGGGGAAAACCACCAACACGCCACAGGCACAGCACAACAGACAGCCCCAGTGACCTGAACTCATGGGCTTTTACGGAACACGCAGGGGTTCATTTGGTATTGTTGGCTTCATTAATAAGCATTTAAAAGTGCTAATGTTTGCATAAACATACACTTAAGTGGACAGCAGAAAATACGAACCCTTAAATGAGTATTTAAGTACAACTTGCCTCATGTTTGTTGTCCAAGTCAGTCAGGGTTAGATGCTAATTGTGATGTTGCTTTTAACACTGGACTGCGCACGCGCAAGTAGTGGGCTAACTTGCCGGTTATAAAAATCACAGATGTGATCAACAATATAATATAATATATATATATAATTTAACCCTTTTGGACCACTTTAATTTACTACCCTGTATTTTCAGCTACTACTTCAAAAACTGCTATAAAATTACTATACATCAGTATTACATTAACATTTTTTCTTTTCTTTGTGTATTAATCTCCCAAACCACTTTATCTTTGATCAAATATACCACAATTTCACTTTAATACTGTTGAAATGTATCAATGTGTACAATGACAATTAAACTATCCCATATAAAGGGGGAGTGCACAACATCAATTTCACTGCATTAATACATTATTACTTTTTTCTTGTGAGATTAAAAATGTGGTTTCAGTGTCAGCCTTTTTGCCATGAAGATGGGTTCTGCACTGCACAAAAACTACTAATGCAATTAAATCAGTACTGTACAGAACAATACCACATCCCACCCTGTTTTATTTGAGAAATGCCTTTTTCTAAATAAATAAATAAAAGTAGTATCACATATGTGAAGTGACTTTTAAACAGTTAAAATCCCCACAAAATATTGAACAGTGCAGTAAAAAATGAACAAGGCAGTCAGAGACATCACACCTCCGCCAAGGCTTGATTTTTCATTCACACGTGACGTGATGGAGGCATCGGTGTTGACCCATCTGATGATAACGGTGAGACAAAGTGAATGCAAATAACCGCCACATTCTATCTTGTCTGAATCCTGAGATATTACCACTTATGTGTTTTAGCTGTTGACCTTCATTGCTCACAATATAATGGGTTCTTCCTTGACCCATTATCTACCATTCCTGAAAGTTTAATCAAAATCCGTTCAGAATTTTTTTTAATAATCCTGCTGACAGACAGACAGACAGACAGACAGACAGACAAACAAAAGGACTCGAATTTAATTACTCCTGGGCTTAGGTTAAAAAAAGGGCGTCTCCACAGGATACAAAAAGTATAACATAACAAAAAAGTATCATAAACATGTAAGAGTAAGTGAAATGTAAGTCAAAAAGGTTAAATAAATAAATAAAAAATAATAGAACTAATAATTATTGTTGACATTCATGCTATGAGCTACAGTCATAATGATCATCACTGAATTAAAACAGAAAAAAGGACAGAAATTTACGAACATGGCTGGAAGGGTCCCTGTGGGTTAATACAGGGGTCCCCATGGTACTTGGAAGAAGCCATGGGGGTACTTGACATTTTTTGGGAAAATACAATAAATAAGTCATCATAAATCACAAATAAAAAATGAGAATTAATACTGAAATATAAAATACAATAAATATATCAATTTAATAATTGTAATTTTATTGTCAATCATCTTGTTTAAGCTCTGGAAACATTTGGAGAATATTCCTATTTTATGTTATTCAAAATGAGTTTGAGTAGCTAAGTAATTATATTTACATGAAAGGTTCAATTTCATTAATTGCCCAATTTATTTATTTTTTATCAATTAAAGAAGATACTTTGTAATGTATATTTTGCACATGGAATTAATTTGAAAATGTATTATTTCGAATACATTACAATTCAATATATGTTGTTTGTTTACACACCTTTGACACAGGAACAGGCCAAATTTATTTCAATCAAAAATGCTGGAGAGTTTGGGGGTGCTTGGCTAAAAAGTATATTTCAGGGGGTACTGAAAAATGTTTGAGAGCCACTGGGTTAATACATTAGACTCAAAATGAGAGACAATATATTAACAAACACAAAAACAAACAAAAACAGCTGAACACAAGACTGGTTAATATTTTATTATGGCACACACAACATGTTACCATAGTTTATATTCAGGTTATGTAGGAGAGCATTTTTGGTATGTCAACATACATGAAGTAAAAAAAAAAAAAAAAGTTTTTCTTAAGTAGGAACAATGTGTTGTGGAAATCATGAAGTCACCATCTTGTGTGTAAACAATAAAATGACATGAAAAGTGGATGTGGCAAAATTCAACAGAAACACTTGCCATTGCTTAGTGCATTTCTACATAAAGTAAAAATTTAACCCTTTTAATTGTGCGTAAAGAACCGACACTCCCAGTGGTCAGCTTTTGGAGGTGGGTTCTGTGAGCCCCTGACTGTGCGTAAAAAGTTTTACGAGTGAGACCTCATGAGGAGTATGTGAAGGTGCAGAGTTGAGACATTTCTTTACATAAAATAAGATGATTAACTCTCATGCATTCAGTAATTCAACCATTCTCCTTAAACTTTATTCCAAAATCAGTTTCTAATGCTAATGTTAGACTCACAAGAAAGGTGAAACTCAGAAATTAGGCTATAACAAGTACATTTTGAGAAAACATAACAGAAAACAGCATGCATGATGGGTAGGAAGAGACAGACAGAACATACATATATGATTTGGCCCTCAGATTTAGTAGAAACAGTCTGGTGGAGTCAGTGTGTCAGAATGGGCTATACCTTAGGAATACACATAGTTATTCTCTTAAATCAAAGTAAATATGGGTCTGCATCAAGAGGCCTGAAAGGAGTAAAGGAGGAATGGCACAAACACAGTGTTGAGGGTGTGGAGCTGGCTTTTCTGAACACTGTTTTAACATTCCCCTTATACTAACATGCACACAGTAGAGTTCCCAGGGCTGTACACATCAGACATACAGCATGTCTATATTACCAGTATGTCCTTTCAAGCACCTGCAGTACTATACTTCATTTCTGAAACAATTCTTCATCGGATTTACGTCTTTCAGATACAAGTGCTAGATATGCTGAAATAAATTATTAAAGAAACTGAAAATACTAGTGATTACAAGGATAGATTACTTTACTCTTAATGACAGGTGGTAGAATACATGTGGGAAATCAATGGCAGTGACACCTTTCACTGAAAATGTAGGAGTAACAACTTTGGCCTTTAAGTTCCGTGAGAAAATAGCTGCCATGAATATTAGAATCAAAAAGGTATCAACTTCACTAATTAGTAGAAACTGAAGAACCTTGACTGAAATCTGAAAGTTCAGGTTTCATGGGTGGGTTACCTTTGTCAAAATACATTCTACATTACTTCTTTATTTCATTTGTTTTATAAGTTTGTTAACAGGGCTGTGCAATATAATTTTTTATTAATATATTCATTTTTAGATATTTTCTTTTAAATACATAAAACATATGAATGCAAGTTTGGTATATAATATTCTAATCCCACAACTTGTTGCAACCTTCTGTACTTAAAGTCCAGTATTTTTTCATATGATAATTATTTTGTTCTGTATTAGCTGTGCAGTATAACCGATATGTCAGTAAATGTAGAATTAAGTTAAAGTGCGAATGTAAAGCAAAACAAAAATAAATGTCCAAAAGGAAAAGTGCTGAGAAGGTGCAAGACGTTAAACTTTGGGTAAATTTGGAACCACTTTCAGACATCAAACTCAGTCCTGCATTTAGAGTTGAGGCAACACCAAGAAGCTAATATTGCCTCAAATTAAAATCCCCTGGATCATATAACACTAGCCAAAGGGACTCTGCTGTTGGAGTATTAGAGGGCAGGGACGTCAGGTAACACCCAGACAGTAAGGCATTCAAAAAGAGGATTGTTGATCCTCTCAGACAGCTGGTCTTCATGTTCTCACTTCCAGGTGACAGTTGGATTCAAATGTGAGTCTACATTTGTATAACTTTATTACTGTTGTGGCTGTTCAAAGGCCACACCCAGCTCATCATATATCTCCTTCAGCAGCAGCAGAGCTGTATCCTCAGATTCCCTAATGGACAGAGGGATGCAACAAAGACAAAAATATCACACACACAAAATTTATAAGAGGACAATTTGTCCTTAATCCTCCAAAGAGGTATGCATGACTCACCAGTAGCACAAATGAGACTGGATGGCAAACAAGTATTCATTGAAGCTCTCAATGGGCTTTTCCTGGAGTACATAGTCAATCCTACGCCCTCCATTCAACATCCCAACTTTGATTTCAGGCTGCTCTGTCTCTTCTGAGGACACCATGGGCTCTGCCTCCTCACACACTCCTGCAGGGACATGAATAAAAGAAATATGAAGCTGAATGGGACGATAGTAAATGCTTTATTATTCAACTGTACAGAAAATACTCTCATAGCAGATGTATTCCCTTTGACCTATTTAATGAAAAGACATTAAGTACTTATAGTGCTGCAGAAAAGGATTGAATATGCTTCTGCATGTGGGTGCTATAAGAAACCTGCTACTGATGAGTGATGTTAGCAACCAGTTAAATTGCAACTAATCAACCCATTTAATAATTTATATATATATATGGCCATGTAAATTCAGCTTTCACAAGGGTTACTCAAGTGGCTTTTTAAGATGACGTTCAGTTGAAGAACTGCCTACTGTGAAGTTCACAAGAGGCCTGGGGCTGGGGGAGATTTCACTCCCATTGAACAGTTAGATGCATAGCATAGCTGTGCAGTTATGCATGAAGAGACTAGGAGCCAAGGAGTGGCAAAAGCCTATAGGAATGATATATTGTTCATTACATAACATTTGATCCTGTGTGAGAGAACTAGGGTGTATTTGCCATGTCAAAGTAAGAAATTTCACAGGACAGCAAACAGCAGGTAAAGCGGTGGACCTGATCCCTCAAAAACAATTCTAATCATAAAGCCAATTGATAGATGTTGATAAGACATATGACAAACTATCTGTATTCCCCGAACTCAGTATTGCTCAATAATGTCTGATGGTTAAGGTAAGGCTTTTCTAGGAAAACTGCAAGTACTAGTATCACCTAGGGACAGTTTTAGGTTCAGAAATCCCTCTCACACCTGTCTGTGTCACATGTAGCATATTCCCACAGGATAAGTAAAGTCTATAGATTAAATATATTTATTGTTGCATGTTATCTCCTGTCCACTCTATATGGCCTAACAAACTGTTGAGCCTGTTGAAAAATTAAAAAAGTCTACTGCACACTACCAGAAATGTCCTTTTGCACTTTTGATGGATTTTAGCTTGGTGATAAATGTGATGCATAAAAAAATCCTGTCAAGACTTTTCATTCATGAATGGCCACATGACATAATTCTGCACAATGCAGTAAGCAGAAAAAAGCCTCTGAAAATGGCTTAAAAATGTCAGATACATGAGGGATGGAATTTTTACTTTACAAATTATGGACATGTCATCATCTCATGGGATTAAAGCCATGATAACCGGTGGTTAGTTGGATGTTGAATTCTAGATTGTATTTAGTTATTTAGCCAATTAAATCTGTTAGTTTGATATTTATTTCAACATTTGACATTTTTTAATACTTAAGGACCTCGTACAATATCGAATTTCTTTTGTAGGTCAATGGGTGGTGGTACTATAGGTGTATTTGCTTTTAAAAATCTACTATTAGCAAACATCTAAAATCGTTTGAGTGTACTGGTTGATCATCACCACACATTCATATAAGGGAAAGAGTTCAGGTCAGTTTCTCAGTTTCTTTCCTCTCCTGGCTTACCTTGGAAGTAAAGCTTATGAAGGGCCCTGGGCCACCTCAGTATCTTAGTCCAAAAATCATCACTTTTCCCTTCCCTCTTAGCAGAAGCAGTGCCTGCTGTAGAGGCTGGGATTTAAAGTAAAAGTGTAATGGGTCAGAGGAACAGGAGCAACCAAGCATTCAGTCGAGCAGAAGAGAGGAAAGGATGGTGGCAACCAGCAGAGAGGGATGAGACGAATGTGGGGAGACAGGGTTAGACACACTCTTGTTCACACTCTAACACCAAACAGCCACACATTCACTTACACTCAAAGGACATTTATAGAGTTGAATTTACCCTGTATCTCTTGAATATTTGCCTCTATTGTAGTTTCTTCTCCCTCCACTGGGGGTAATGCAGCAACAGGTAGTCTGGCAAAGGACTGCCACGCTGTCCGTAATGATCCCAAAACATTATTCTTTAAATCCATGCCCATACGGGTCAAACTGTCTTTTAGTTCTATGAGAAAGAGAAAATAGATACCATCATTATGTGTGGCAAACAAAAGGCCATTATGTGACTGTTCCATAAATATAGGGGCAAAAAAACAGTCATACCTAGATGCATTCTTTTGCGACCTTTATGGTGAGGGATTAGCATGGGCTCTAGATCCACCTCAGATACTATCATTGGCTCAATGCGGTAGGCCACTGGATCATACTGCATAGTGATAAAGAGGAAATAATTAATTAAACTTTTGATACATTTTGTCTTTTATGATGTAAAAGGGGGCTTCACTATGTAGTGTGGTTGTTTTACACATTAGTAGGAATATAATCTTTAATGATGACTGTCACATTGTAAGGTGGCTCTCAAAGCGGGGCCTATGTCCCTATAGTCAGAAGGCGCATGAACTCATTTTCTTCTAATTATACAAGTGCATGGTATCATTAAAAATTGCATAACTACAGATGAAGAGATCTCTCAAGTACTTTCATCAACCCTCAGTATGTGCATCAAGCGAAACCTTTGCATTGAGCATAAACATGCATTAAAGCCTCAAGGGTTCTATAGGAAAAGATCCCCATTAAACAAGCATATTGTGTTCATTAGTCCCTCCCATGTCAGCTATGGGGCAATACAAACACTAATATAACTAGAACATAACCCATCAATCAGAAATCACTTATCACTCAGTTCACCTTTCAACTGTTTCAACTGTTTATCCTGTTGCTTTGCTTGGCGCTCTCGTGTGTTAAATACTTGGCAAGCTTTGAGGTGTATTTTTTTTAAGTAGGATATTTAATTACTGTGATGAAATCTAAACTGGAATGTGTTTTTGCTTGTCACAATGAAACGGCTCTGGAGTATTTAGGATGATAATTTTAAGAACACAATACCAATGACATTTGAGAATACAAAATTTGGTAGCTGTATAAAGAACATTTCATAACTACAGTTAAAGCAAATTAAAGCTGATATAATCCTGTGCTGGAGGGTTGCAGTAAATCCAGAGTTTCTTACTGGATGGTAGATGTTGTAAAAGCTCTTGCAGGTTGGGAAGGTATAGTTTGGGTCAATACGTTTAAGCCCACGGACAGTCAGGAACATCCCAATGGGAGATCCAAATGCGAAAAAGGTTTGTGGATGGAATGAGAGCTGCGGATAGTCAACGGATACCTGAGAATAGAAAGCAGGAATAGAAACATGCTTTATTGATTTTGTTTCATTATATCATGTTCTCAATTGGCTTATGTCCTGGGAAGACAAAAAAAGAGCATCTACACATTCATTAGGATAGATGGGAGTGAGGCAACACAGAACAGAGTGATGTTTGACACTCATGCAGGACTGGATGAGCACAGGCACTGAGTGTGTTGTAGAAGGTTGTAATTCATAGGAAAAATATGGAAATTTATTGGTCATATAATCACTGTCTTGAGTTTTCCCTGAATAGACCACACTGAATATTAAAAGGAAATCCAAATGCTGTGAAAGCTACAAGAACTAAGGACACCACTTGAGACACACCTGTCCCTTGGCTATGCCTCCATTGGTCTGTCCAGGTAAGCGGGCAGAGGAGAGAAGCAGGAAGCATAAAAGATTTCAGCTACTTACTCTGCCAAACTAAAGTAGACTGTGTGAGTGCATGTGTTCTACCTGTCCAATGCCCACGTTGAAGTATTCATAGTCTACAGCACTGGTGACAGACTGGGCTCTGTGCAGCTGTGACTGTTGTGACATCAGTCCTGGATTTTGGTTATCATCATGATCACAGATCAAGGATTCTTGAAGTGTGCCTTGCAACCCTTGTGCTAGACACACTGTGCTTGTCCTGCAATCCTGTTTGGATGAAGATTCACAAATACAAAAGTTTGTTTTTTAAACCATTGAAACTGGCATATCTAATCTTAACATGCACTATGTGTCCAATAACAACCAGGCAAACAATCAAAATAATGGTTGGTAAAAGATATTAACTTGGGAAAAGAGAGACAAGCAAGAAACATTACGTAATACTGTACCATGATCACTGGTATTGGTTTGGAGTCTATTCAGTTTGCAAGTCTAACAAGCTTTTTGCACATGGACAAGACATTGACAGTCTCATTATTATGTGGTTGCAACCGTTTCTTCTTTTTTTTTTAATGAGGCATTTTGGATGATACATTAGTTCACTTCTGCTGTTTTATAAAATGTTGAAGTACAAAGTTTCTGTCTGGTGTCCATTCACTCTTTTAAATTCTCTGTGTAATTTAATAATTCTCTCAGTAGCAACCAGTCAGCAATTTCAGAGCGATTTCAGCAGTCAGCGATTTTCATATTTCTATTATCTCATTTCTATAAAATGGCTGTAAATGGCTGGTGAAGAATCAAATAACAGTGGCTGCTGTTGTCTGACCTTTGGGAGCCATTTCCTCCTGACATAGTTCAAGATCTTCTTCCGAGGTCCAAGAGGAATTCCTATATCTTTGAGATCAGTTTCCTGACAAAGAACCTAAAAGAAAATTAGATGTTTTGATGAAATTAGGCATTAAAGATCAATGTTAATGCGTGTTACCTATTCTGTTTGAGTATTACCAGTGATTCCAGGTCCAAGTTTTCCGCCTGCAGTGTAGCCAGGTATTGTTGTAGGCCCAGTCTAGTCAGAATCTGTTCTAATGTGTCAATGCTGACATGGCAATGCTCACTGTCAGACATCTAAAGTACATGGAAAAAACAAAGTGAAAGACTTTTGTTATCTATACCAAGATACATATACAGATTTATGTATTGATGAATTACATAGTTTTACTGTAGTTATCATTATACTTTCTCGGTGTTGACTTCTGATCCAGTTCTCTGATTGGTTAGCATATCAAACAGGATCAATGAACCTAAGGTAGAAGAGAAAAACAGGTGATCATTTCAACTCTTCCCATGTTCCAGTTATTTATGTCTGTATGTGTGAGTTTTGTGTTTGTTTTTGTCTTACCGAGGCTATGTCCTACGACTGAAATTGCCCCACTGAATTCCGGATGTCTTTGTTTAAAGAGAATGTGCAGTCTGTTGATCTCTGAGGCCACAGTGTCCACTATGGTCTGGCAATAGGTGGGGCTGTTGTAGAAAAACAAGTCAAGCAAAGTGTCGTTGGTGAAATGTCTCAGCCTACTGATGCTGGGCAAAGTGATCCGTTGGATGTCCCTGGAAAGGAGGACAAAAATGAAAGTAAGTCAATTTTCACTTATGAGAATGTGACAGACACAATGGTAATTTACAGGTATAAACAATATAAAGCTAAATGTTTTTACCTGGTTAATTTAATGACAGTGTGTGATTGTATGATATAAATACATCTGTGGTAAACTTGGGTCATTGCAAAAGTTGTGGTCATTTCATCTATACTAGTGAGGCATACCATTCTTTTTATCACTACTACTATTTGTTACTATTTTTACTTGTCACCTAAAAAAAAAGCTTATAAATAAAGCTCAAAAAATTGGATGCACCCTAAATAACTCTGTCAACAATTTTTAAAAATGTGAGAGCCTCTTTTACACTGTGTGAATACGTTACCTGGCCTGATACTGTCAATAAATTGTAGTTGTTTATATTGTTATTGACCTGTTTTGCTTATTCATTTATTTATCTATTTTCTTTCCCTAAATGTACCTGAATAATATAATCCTATATACTGTAGCTCTTTGGTTAGAATAGTAAAAGGACGTTGTGGCAAAGACAGTTTTTGGGAACCCACTCCCACTATAGACACGAAAGATCACCATCATAAACTGATAATAAAAACCTACAGTTCTCAGTTCCAGATGATTTCACACATGTTTTCAGCAATTACCTTACCTTATATGATTAAAGCTTTATATTAGTAAGTGCATATTTTAGATATGTCAAGACTTTTAAGGATAAGAAACGCTCAAAAATGCAAACTCCACACTTACTCGTCTACACCAGTGGCATCTCCATGTAGAGCACTGTGCCAGTTTACGGGTAAAAACTCAACTCTGCCCACTTGGCCTTCCTGCTGAGCACGTTTATAATGAGAGGCCAGAAGGGACAGAGAAGCACTCCTGAAATCATTCACTGCAGAAAGACATAAAAGTTAAGGAATCACATCTTGAAATATACATATAATCACACATTATATATACTGCATATATAGAGTAATTCTTGCTCACCACATTGTATGATGGATCTGAAACGCAAGTCACATGCAGGCCCAATGCCATGAACCATGAAGACCAGGTGGTCCACCTTTTCAGGTTCACCTGAAAGAAAAAAAAAATTAGCCCAAGTGTGGCTGTGGGTATTATATATGTCATGACATCATTCATTCAAAAAGAATGAATGATTTCATGATGCATTGCTTCAGTTCTCAAGCATCATCATGGAATGAGTTAGTGACCATTTGAAAGAGGAATTTATCAAGTTTTGAAGGCCTAATTTTGATTACCTTAAACATCGAATAACAACAGTGATCAACTCAGTGAATTGTGATTAAGTTAATATGCATCTGGGGGGAATTCTCTTATCGAATTGATGTCTATGCTGCAAGTGGTGGTTACATTGAACACTAATAGGACAGGAAATAAAAGTAGATTGTGAGTTTAATATTTGTGACTTGACAGGTGCGTTCTATTGCTTTTCCTTGTTAAAATATTGTAAAATGAAATTGGTTCATTCTTCTTGAATAACCCTGTACTCAAGTACAACTAGGAGAGCTGTATTCATACCATCAGGTATTTCTACAGGGATGTTGTTCACACCCCTCTTGACTGTCCGTGGACGAGTGTGCTCCGAGGGGGAGGAGACCCACTCATCTTGAAAACCTAATGGCTGATACTGCATTATGAGCTAGAATAATGGAAGAGGAAAGAAAAAAGAGCATTTAATTCCAAGTTCACCAAATGTACACATGTACAAGTACATATACTCTATACTAGTGCTTACTTTGGGATTGTGTAGAATTACAGTTTCTCCTGAAGGAAAATCCAACTTCTTTTTCCACTCATCGTTGGTCACAGCTTGTTTATATGCATCCTGGAAAATTGGAGGATGGGGCAAAAGTAAGAGGCCAACAAATATGCCACCAGTACTGAAGAAGAGGCAGAGAATAAAATCAAACTACCTCCAGTCTCTCACTGAAGTCCTCAGCATAGGGCAAAAACCTGGTGTCTTTGTCTCCTTTGTAGAACCATGTACAGCGGCGGACTTCAGTGGGTGCTTGTTCCCAATACACAGCATAGCGCCTCCTCTCCTTGACGTTCACATCATACCGCTCACCATCCACAGCTACTACTGTGTCCTTATTAGCTCCTAATCCAGTGAAAATATACAGGGGAAACAAAGCTTTAGAAAAACACTTTAGGGTCAGGACAACTAAATTCTCTGTTATTCTAATAGTTATGATACAGTTTATCAAGGTTGATATGGTAAATGGACTGCACTTATATAGCACTTTTTTATTAGCCTCACATTCACCCATTCACACACTAGTAGGTGACTTGCAGTGCCTGCACCAGGAACAATTCAGGGTTCAGTGTCTTGCCCAAGGACACGTCGACATGTGGACAGCCAGAGCCGGGACGCGAACTGCTGACCCTTCAGTCATTGGACGATCCGCCCTACCAACTGACCCACAGCCATCTATACTACTACTTACTCATAAAGTAGTATGCTGTATTTAGACATTGAGTTTGTAGCACATAGCATTGGATAGAGCACAACTTTTTACATTTCTCCTTCCTCAGTGCAGGAAGGAGCGCTACCGCAGGTCATTCATCCCCACTGCAGCTAGACTGTACAATTCTACTGTGTAGGAACCATCTTGCACCAGTATTTGTACATTTGTATATAGTATCTGTTTATCTGTTTGTTTATTTATTTATTTATTTTTCTCCAAAGCTGTTTCTTTTTTTGTACATAAGACACAGTATTTCTATTTTTTTTATTATTATGATTTTTTTATTATTTCTAGCTTAATTTTATTATTTACCTCTATGATTACTTGCACTATTATTTGCACTACTTTACTTCCTTTTTGCACCTTTTTGTACTTTTTCTCTGAGCTCCTGTAACAGTGAATTTCTCCTGTGTGAGATCAATAAAGTTTTATCTTAAATCTTAAATCTTTTGAGATATTTTAAAAACATTCTACAATTTATATTATACGTATTTAATTATTGTTAAACATTTTCAATTCAAACATACACTTCTCCACTGCACATAATGCACAACCAACTAACTACTTTACGTTGCCAATAATGAAACTCAATAGAGCTGAATTTCAGGTTACCATTAAGCACTAACAGCAGCAGACATGTCCTGTCTGGAGAGGAACATGCCCTATTAGGCACTGGGCCAGTGCTGGAAGCAGAAAAGTTTTAACATTTTATGCACTTCCCCGATGTTCAAATTGTGGTTTCTTACATTTATATACCAACATTAACCCTTTGAACAATCATATGATTTCATACTAATGCTTACCATTGCCATATGCATCCTCTAATTTGTCTGAGTCCTCTATGCTGAAAGGAAGCCAGGAGGTGTTCTCATCTGCTCGTCGACAGAAGAACCAGTGAGGCTGGACAACCTGGTATGAGGCTGGAACAGACTCTGTGTCAAGCATCTCAAAGGAAGAAGTTGAAGAGGGCGATATCTCATCAACCACAGGTGACACCTGGAAACACATATCAGCCATAATGCTCAGGTCTACAGTAAAAAGCACCCCTGTGGTACATACACTGGGTACACCTGTTTCAATGTTTAGTTTTACATTGAAGTTTCCAGAATAAGTAACACAAGTGTGAGCTCTATCTGTTTGTATCAAGGAACTTGAGCCCCTCTGATCAAACAAAGCAAGGGAGATTGGAAAGGAAAGGCTTTGGCCTCCCCCTTGGCCAGGCAGACAATGCCCGGTTTTATTCTTCCCTCTTGTGCAAGTCGTCTCTTGTCTCCTTCTGTTTCCAGAACTGATACAGCAACTGGGTGTAGACATCTTATTTGCACAGGACATGCCACATGTCATAAACAAAAGCAGTCTACTAGTATCATTTTTAAATTTAGAGGAGGGGTTTCAAAATATGAAAAACCTTCCTTGGAGTTAATTTTAAGATGTTCTTACGTTTGATTTTTTGTTTGACAGTTTCAGAATAAAAACAAGATAATTAGTAATAATTAGTGTCACGCCATCACATTTCACAGAACCAGTCCAGGTCCTGATAAAAAAAAATTAGCAACACACCCCTTAGGCACTTGATTGTTTCTGCTGATCGAAATGAATATTGTCAGTGTGTCGGGACTACTTCTCCATGGAATATAGTAAACAATCATATCACAAACAACATGTAAAATTATTAGTAATAATAATTACCCACTTTGACATTTCAATTTCTTGCTTTCTCCATATCACACACATTGATTTAAAATGGGCTAAATATCAGAAGAAATCTGGAACTTTGCAGAGAATACTGCATTAGTGTTGTTGTTCAAGTGTATTTACGTCTCTTCACAATAGCACATAAATTTGGTTTATAGAAATTGTTTATGAAACAATTTGTGTGCCTCTGATTTCCAACTGAAAATTTAAACCACATCAGAGGAAAATAATAAGACATGAACATCATCATCCAGGCGATGCAAAATATATTGATTTTGTGTTCATATTGGCCAAGATTTTTTCCAAGACATTTCCACTTATTAGTGAAAGACAGAAACACAGACTGACAGCAGCCCACGAGCTATGGCTGGTTTGTGGTCTCCTCTAGAACACTTGCTGTATCCATGAGTTTAGAACGTGTGAAAAAAAAAAAAAGAGTATGTGGCTTCCATCTACTATAAAAAAGAACAGTATGCAAGGTTTATCTATACCACTCCTTTAGTTAGTTGGTTTATTAGTTTGTTCAGTTTTATTTCGAGCATATAAAATCATCAGATAAAGTGCCATCCAACATAGTCAACAAACTTTTTTTTCATCTGCTGGTTTGTCTGAAAGGACAAAAACCCAATTCTAACATATTTTAATAAATTAAGATTCAATGGTTAGTGAGTTGCTTTTTCCTCAGTACATAATAAAGTTGACAACAGAGCTGCAGTATCACAAAAGAGAGCTGCATGTGAATGAAGTGAAAGAACAACATACACACTGACCTTATCCTGAGGTGTGGCCACGGTCTGAGAGGAACTGTCAAACAGGTCCTGGGTGTTAGCTGGGGCAGCCTCTGATAGACTCCCCTTCTCACCACGACTGCATGACATCCCAACCCTCAACTATGACTTGAGGAGATGAATCCAGCTGTAGAGAAGGAGAGCAACAAAAAGGATTCAAATCTATTCAAACTCAGTAAGGGGCTGGTTTGTTCATTAATCTGTTAATCTGTTGGCCAAAACAATTTAACTCCTCACACTAGACATAATCAACCCGAACTGCGATAGCCGACACCTACTCAGCTTTCTCAACGTAAATAACTTAACTAATCCTTCGTGAGAGGGAATCAGTTCGTTAATGCTTAACGTGTGGTAAACACAAACAGGTTAGTGTGTCACCTGGTCGTAAACATACCACACCTATACGAGTAATATACGTTTCGCACATTTAATCTAATGCCATTACCATGCATTTTTAACTAACAATACTAATTAGTACCGATGATCTTGGTGTGTTTGAATAGACAACAGATAAATCATAGATTAAGTTGTAAATGGGGGTCATGCTAGCTTCACTTACGAAGGCTGTTGGACTGGACATTAGCGTTAGGTTTTCACATGCTGGTGTTTTCTTGTTATTATAAACCACATAACGGACAGTCATTTTGTTAAACTCACCGACGACGTCTCATGTAATTATGTTAAAATAGAGGAATTGTAAACGTGGTTTAGCTTGCTCTAGCTAGTTCAGCTAACCAAGGACAGCCTCCCCCTGACACACGACGGTGAGTTCACGGCTTTCCGTATATATGAACTTCTCAAACATTAAATCGCACAAATGATCAAGCTAGAAACAAAGTAAAGGGTTTAACTAACTGTACTCTTACAGTTACAGTCACTCTACCCGAAATGTTTGAGTTTCAAAAGTAATTTTCTACGCTGATGAGCTAATAACAAATATATAAGGAAAGTCAGAATTAATATTTTTAAATAAATAATATTACACTTTTTTCTCATAGGTCACTGTGAGGGCACAAACTTGCTATTATTTTCAAAATTTCTATTGTAGTCTCCGATCTGTCTGTTTTGTATTAATAGCACACATTGGATGGAATTTTGTAAAAGTTTTTTTTATTTACGAATAACACTTAAAGGCAACAAATCCCGCCTCCATTATAATTACGTCATGAATAAATAATCTAGTCTTAAATTTTGTAGACATTCTGTAGACATAATTAGAATGTGAATATAACATGTATGTATTTAGTAATATAAACACCCTAAGTCGTCATTTGATATTAACAGTTAAATCTATCTGCACTTTCCAACCATACAGTGGCGTAAATACACCAATGATGTAAATGTTTCAGTTTGTTTTAGTTGTCCCGTAGACTGTATAAAACCGTTCTGCAGTACATCAGATCAGAACCTAAATGTCATCTGGACTCAGGCTCAGCTGTAAATAAACTAATAACATGCTGAATCTTTGACTTTACCCAAGTGTTCAACCACTCAGCCAAAGCGTGATTATTATGCTTTGGACTGAAATATGTCCGGGTATGTATAAATTGTGTAGTACCATGTGTAGGCCTTTTAACAAAGAGGGATCATGCGAATTGTAAGACTTATAAACACACCCATTTGTGGAAAATTAACTGTTTAATGGTGTATTTTCAAAGAAATCTGAAGTATGACCCCCATTTCAGAAACAAATAGTGGCCATAACTAAAGTCAGGCTTCTACTCTGAAATAACTGACTGAAGGAAAACAGTAGCAAAAGCAAACATTTGTGCCTTCTGATTTTTATGGATAAATTAATGCTCATTCCATTCTTTACTCACAATGGTGGCATTTTAACAGTTAAGTAGTCTGTAACTGTTTTTTCTTGTAAGGGTAGATTAAGTTTAATATTGGCTTATTAATCAGGTTTCTTCTGTCCTATTATAAACAACTGTTATTTCATTGACTTTTAAAACCCACTATCAGGTGACTTCTATTCTTTAATATGAATCAAATGTGTTTTGGGAAGGGATGACCTATTAGAGTTGTCATATCCAGGATTAGTCATATGTGCTATTTAAAGTATTACCCTACTTATTGTATCCCTCTGATACCATAATCACACATGTAAACGGACACATTATATAAACTATGGGATCTGCACATGAAATACAAACAGGGTGTCTCCGCTTCTGAACTGTGTACCTATTCTCATCTATCTTCCACAAATGATGAGGGGGAGGGGGCAAGAGAGGAGTGGAACATGCCAGGGGAAGGAAGAGTAGAGTACTGCTTAGACACACCCAGTCCAACAAAGTGTGTGAGACAGGCAGAATAATGAGTTTGTGTGGAGCAATAAGAGGGTGTGGCTTTTTTTTTTTACATAGCGAGAACAGATAAGCTGAGTTTGCCTAGCAGAGAGAGGCAGGAGTCACAGTCCTGAACAGAAACTTTCACTCTGCTGGGCTGCCAGACAATCCAGCTGCACATTACCAGTCAGTCTTCCCCTGTTCCTGTGCATTCCTCCAAGAAGTTTTGACGCAGCGCAACAGAAAGGGAAACAGCCTCTAACAGGGAGAAGTGAAAACACAAGAGGACATCTCAACAACACGCAGGCATGAAGGACAAAGTTAGGAGAGGAGGAGGGAGAAGTCAGGCCAAGACTGGTGAGAAATCTCTTTTTCTTTTCTACATTTCTCACTCTGTCTTTCTCTTGCACTTTCCTGTTCCTTCTTTTCTTTGCAGTGCCTCCCTCACTGGAGAATGTGAGGAGGGTGGGAGATTTAGCACTACACTGTTGCTCTGAACATGGCTGGTGATTTTCTTTGCTTTTAGCAGCTTCTTGACCACCAGCAAAATGTGCTATGACAACTCTGCAATTTGTTTAGGAAATAATTAACAGTAATCAACGGTGAGCACTCGGTCACTATCATGTAACAAGGACAAAAAAGGCTTCATTTGGACTTTGTCTTTATATGAAATTCACCCTCCATGACTTTTGTCTACTTCTCCAAAACTATCAAAACACTCAACTCATTTTCACCTTTACCACCACGCTTCCGCAAGTTCAAATAATTGAGTTAGGGTAAAGTGTGTGTGTTGGAATGTGTCCAGAAGGGATTGCCTTAAGGTGTTCATGACACCCAACAATGTGTAAAAGGCGTGTGCAACGGTATGACTGACATGCATGACATTTCAACAAACTGTTGTAGTCGGTGCACTGAATAACAACAATAACTCGGAGTGAAAATATCTGTGCTCCTTGTGTAGCATGGTATGATTAAACCCCAGAGATCTCTGCCAAAATAAACTTGTCAAGGCTGAAAACAACACTGCTTTATGTAGTAGTAAAGCTGATCTTCCAAAACCTGCAGAGAGGAGGGACCTTCATTCAGCCAATCACAAAGAGAGAAACCATTTTTGGGTACTTTCCAGAGGTAAAGTAGTCCCAGATTGACAGCAAGAACTGAGGATTTACTGTTCAGTGAATACAATACTCTGTGTTGAGTACACAGTGAATTTGCTATGTACATGTTAACGATGTAGTCGTGCAGGCAAACTACAGGTTTGCAAGTTTATGTGATCTGCTGTCTCCACATGCCAGTGCAGGGTGTGGTTGTCCCTTCACCCTGAGATGCCATGAAGGCCAGTATGCAAATTCAACAGGTTTAGTCACACTGAGTTGAGGAACAGGCCGAGTCCTGCTCTCCCTCTGGTTCTGTGTATGTCAAAGGAGACACACCCCACTTTCTCTTTTTTGACATATTTAACATTCATAGTCACCCTCAGGCACTCTCACACATATAGACACTCCACCACATGAAAATACTAGATAAGGTTCTTTCTTAAGGCAGAATAGATAATGCAATCTGAATATATAAGTGATGATTATAAGTACTTAATTGATTCACGTCGCTCTTGCATAGATTTAGTTTGATGACCATAGTGAGACAGTTCAGAACATGCAATTAGCTAAAGGGAAAAAAATTAAGGACATACTTTCCTTGTTTATTGGATGACTTTGTCTCAAAGAACTTTCAGTAATTTTAAATTTCATTTCTTGTAACAGAGGAAGTCAGCCTGGCAAGTGGGAAAAACACTGTTGATATTAAGCAAGATGATGGCACATCCTTCTCTGTGAAGATACAAGGAGCAGGAGTTGAACCATTTGAGCTGCAGGTAAAACGCCACCCTGTTTAGTTCCTCACATGTAGTTTCCTCTTATTTCCTCTTATACAGGTATAACATGTGACAAATGACAGGAGGCAACACTTTACTGTAGATGGGATATGTTGTTATGTTATGCTATGCTTGTAGTATTTTGCTTCATAATCAGTTAATCACTTACGAATAGTTGGCCTTTTTCTGGAATGATTTTTAGGGGCCAAAATAAGCACAAAAGCAGTTTACAGACTGAAGATGTTGAATTTCCTTTACTTTTAATTTATGTCTGTATGTTGCTGTTGTGTTTAACAATATGTTTTGGTAGGTCCATGGATTTTGGCTGGTGCAAGATACAATAATGACTCTGCTATCAAGGGATGAGGTGTGTCCACGCTCAAACTTATCACTGTCATTTGCTGGTATGCCTCTGGACCACCTTGCAGGGCTGCAAAGCCTCAAAGGACTTAAATCTGGATCGGTTCTCCGTCTGATGGAAGGTAACATTATTTTTCATCTTCTGTGAGTGCTTATGTACACAGATTTTTCTTTCTTCTTTGTATTAAGTACCATTCTTACTATTAATTTTTTAGTGATGTGATTGAAGTGTCTCAAGCATTTACATGTTCACTGAAAACTGCTTTATTTTATAGTTAATCATGTATCATTTGTTATATTGTCTTACATTCATTGCCTGTATCGGTGCCAATGAAACTGAATTTTCACCCTCAGGTGTTTGTTAGATTATACAAAAATTACTGCACTAATTTTTATGGTGTATGGGTAGGGCACTGCCATAATACAAACTCACAGAACTTTGAATTTTATCCACAAAGAAAAGCGCAATATAAATAAGTGTCAAAACAAATATTGTGTTTGAGGTTTTTGCTCTCGTATAGATTCTTTGACATATCTTTACAAAGGGTAGCTAATATAGATTATGTTGTTAAACTTCCTTTAATCTTATAGGCATTCACTTAATGCTTTTTCTTCTTGAATAATTTAAGAATCTACTGTATAATTTAAACCTATATTATTGTGAGTTTTATAATGATGATCAGTGTTTATGTCTCTCCAGAGCCTTACACTGCCCACTCAGCCAGGCTTCATCTTGCCCGTGTGCTAGAGCTCTTGAGGGTATCTGGACCTCAGGATGCACTGAGGGAAGGACGATCCCCAAGTGTACTGGAGGCACTCACACATATGCAAGTACAAGGTATGGGTGCATGCATACTGTGCACAAAATGGTTTTGCAAAATCAACGACTGAGATCCTATTGTTTATCTTACTTCTGGAGCAGATTCGAGTTTACCAAATGGAAAGAGCCTGAAACGTTCTTTAAGCAACACAAAAACAGAACCAGCAAACCAAGATGGAGCACTTCCTGAATATCTGCTACCTGGTTCCCAAGACAGGCCGCTGATGGCTCTGCTACCAAGTAGTTCCCAACCAGAGGTACATAAACCTCCTATCTTATTTCACTTGTCTACATTAAAACATGTGCACTAACTCCAGGTGACATTTCCCCATCAGTCCCCCAGCTTTGTGAGGGACTTGTCTCTCAGCTGCTGGAATCCACCCCCAGGACACAGAAAGCTGCAAGGAGACTTCATGTATATAACAGTGATGACCATAGAGGGACGCCGCTATGACATCACCTCATGTCCAAAAGGTTTCTTTCCCAATAGGTACTGAAAATACTTTAAAATGTCAAACTTAAAAAAAAAACAAAAAAACAAGCATTTAGTCAAGCTAGTTAAAACATACCAGATTATTTTTTGCAGCCTTTTGTAATGTACTTTGATAGTTATTTGTAGGGATGGATAGGCTGTCTGACAGATCATAATTATTTATTTATGTGTAATTGGCAGTGAACAGTAACTTAAAAATAAATTCGTCTTATTTTAAAGACATTTACAATAATTAAATCCCAGTCTTCACAATCACACTGGTTTGTCTTTTTGTGTCAATACTCGGGATAAAGGCAGGAACTGCTGATCCAGTAATGAAGTGCTTTTTGATGTTATTGTGTTGAAACAGTTGTAATATTACTTAAAATATTTCTAAATTATCATAACTAAATGAAGGACATTTGTAAGATTGCTGGAGTACACCCACTGCTATTGGTTTGCAAGTGATGAAGTAAAAACACTGAACCAAGTTGTTAAAATTGAAAGTTAGTAGGACTGATCTTTTTATTTTCCTCCCTTCTTAATCTTAGATCTACAGAAGAAGCGTTTGATCCCCGTCCTGCTCAGTCCTCCCCAGTCTGCCACTGTTTCACAGACCTCCTCTGTCACATCAGCCAAGCCTTTAAACAAGCATTTACCACTCTCAAAATCCGGTAACATTACTGCTATATAAACAAAATATTGGTTCAGTATTAATGTACCATTTTATATTTATTACAATGTCACTGTTTTATGTTTTCTTCAGGGTTAATTTGCCTCCAGTAGAAGCAATGCCCACTCCATACCACACCCAGAGCTGGCTTGGGCCTCCCTGTGCCTCTCGCACTCATAAAAACACCTTCAGCAGGCTTGGAGTAGATGAACAGCCAGCTGCACAGGTTACTTGCATCACAAACTGTATTTGTTGTACAGAGGTCACAGATATTAAATGTAGTGGAGTGTGTAATCTTTTTCATTATGTGTAGGCTCCAGACTGGAATGAAGAGCTGCAGGCTGCCAGAGACCTTCCACAAGGAAGTCTGGAGGAGAGACTCCATAGAGACAAAGCTCTACTGCAGGTAAAAAATTGAATTGTTCCTATTGCATTTTTAAAACTACAACAATTTTACATCTGATGTAACTCTAAAGGATTCTGATGGCTTCAGTGTTAAGAGGGGTTTTTTTTTACCCAGAATTTCACTTTTTCTTTTTGCTCCTTCTTTAGGTAAATAGTGCATTTGTTCGAGCTGTGTCTCAGGGGGCAGAGACTGTAATGGACGGCTTTGTGGAGCCAGTCAATAGAAACCCTGAGGACCCAGCTTTCCTATGGGGTGGATTGTTCATGAGCCAAGGGGCAGCAAGTGATGTGTTTGGTGGAGAAAGAGGCCGCAGGTGAGAGAAAATCACAATAATGGTTATATATATATATATATATATATATATATATATATATATATATATATATATATATATATATATATATATATATATATATATATATATATATGGCAGGAGAAAATATATTATGAAGGGAGAAGTTTCCCTACTGTACTGTTTTTTACAATAAATGTGTAGTGAAATGTATAGTAGCTTTACTAAAGTATGAATTTCATAGAATATGATGCATTGCTGTAGATTAAACAACTCAACAGTATATTAGTAGATATAAATTGCGACACACACACACACACACACATGTATTACTGGACCAGGATTATGAATCCAAAAACATCACATATAAAAGTAAAATTTTACCATTCAGTGACTTTAAGTATATGTTGCTAATTAGGCTTACATACTGTTAAGGTTTTTAAGGTAGAATATTTATTTATTTATGGTGAATGAAATGCACCATTTCAAAAAGTGGCTAAAATCTGGTAGGATATGAATAATTTTTCTCTACAGCTGAAATACCACTGAAAATGTTTCTTTTTCTTCTACTTGCAGAGCTGCTCAGAGGCTAGAACTTCAAGGAGTACAAGCCTACGGTCAGATTGAGGGTTTACAGGGGCTGCATACTTTGCCCACAGCTGTAGTAGATTACAGAGGAGTGCGTATGTCTGCTCAGGGTTTGGCTCCTGGGTTGGAAGGTTCAGAAAAGGACGAGGAAACTTCTCCGGCATCAAGGTTAATGTCATTATCCTGTTCAAAATTTGGAGCAACAATTTGATATATTTTGCATGGGACTAAAGTTATGATGTCCATCAGTTTTTGCTAATAAATAAAAGCTGGTTTTGGTTGGATGTTTTTCAGAGGCCTGTTGTATGGGGTGAATGCTGGACCACAGGAGTCCCCTAAACGCAGACGCCTTCTAGAACACCTGGCTTCAGCTGCCAAAGCGCTTTCTCTTCAGCGAAATGTTGTTGTGGCACCTAAAGGTCACAAAGTCCCCCTGTTCACCTCAGTGGATGCTCAGGGGCTTGTGGGAGCTGATGGGAGGTTCTACCTTCTAGATGTGTTCAGGAGCTTCCCAGCTGATGCCAACTTCTGTCCAGAGGCAGAGATGCAGAGTGACGCAAATGCAGAAGAAGAATCAAAAGACAGTTGCGCAGATGACAATACAAATGACTGTGTACAAGGTGGATGGCCAGAGGACTATTGCTCCTCTTCAGGACTTCCATCCAGGTTTCCTCATGGTCTCTGTAGACTAAGGCCAGAGCTGGTTCAGGCCTTTATCCAGCACAAGTAAGTTACATAAATACTAAACATTTACTTATTGTTTGCTTAAAGTTTTATTAAAGCTTTCTTCTTTTTTTAGACATAACCAGTTCACTCAGCGTGTCAGAGAAAAACTGGATGACAATGGAGGCTTTGAGGAATGTGCAGCAGCTGGTAAGAAGAGCTGAACTGAGACGGCAACGACACTGAGAATGTCTATATAAAAAGTGACATATATTTTGTACTTTCAGGTGACTCTCGAGCCACCAATGCCGTCCGAGATGCTTGTAAAGACGTGGGCTCAGTTAGCAACATTATCTTTGAAATGCGCTTCAACCCAAATGTCTTCTCTCCAGGTACCAAAAGTACCTACACATTCACACCTGTAGAGTTAAACCTTTACCATATGTGTTTATATAATTGGCTTCTTATTATTGGATTTCAGGTATAATGTTCCCTGATACTGAAAGTAACTCAATAAAGTTGCAAGAGAGGTTACTGAGGGAAGCTGCAGCCTTTATCATCACACATCAGATACCAGCCTTTGTGAGTGAAACATACTGTATATGATGCCAAAGTAAATTGAGTTAACTTTTCAAACAATCAACTTTGTGTGTGTTTGTGCCTGTGCAGTTGGAATTTTGCCTGCTAAACAGTGAGGTACCAATGGATGGAGCTTCTCTAAAACAGGCATTACACCTGAGAGGCATTAACCTCCGGTATCTGGGTCATGTGATCAAGGCCATCAGTCTGTCAGAACATAAGGAGCGCCTGAGGCACATACTGGTGTGTTTGAATAATGACACAACTATAATAAGCACACTTAAACCGGTCTTAAGATATAACGGTTCTAATTCTGCTTTGTTGTTTTTCCCTCCACCAGAGAACAGTCATTGGGGAAATCTTTATTCGCTCCACCAAGAGAACATTCAACACTTTCCTTCAGGTACTCAATAGGATTTTGTTGTATGTTTTCATGGTAATTTTTATGTATAGTCTCAACATGATTTCACAAGGTGAGTTGTGAAATAGCCACAGATAATCATTTTTAAGAAGAATGTGCTGCAGCCTCCGGTCTTTTCTCTACAGGGTGTTGAGGTGCCAAGTCTCTCTGCAGCTGTCAGTCACTTCCTCTGCTGCCTATTGGTTCCCCACTTCACTCCCACTAACATTGGAGAAGAGGCAAAGAAAAAGTCGAGGCGGCGTGGCCGGGGGGCTGGACCCTCTGAAAGCACACCCTGGAGCACACTCACTGGCTCTGAGCTGTGGAGCATGATCTGCCAGGATGCTACTGAAACATACAACATCTCTGATGTCCTAGGGTGAGTACACAGTCTTTGGATGTTCTTTCATTATGTTTACTAGTTCATTGTTTCCCAACCCTGGTCCTCGAGGAGCACTATCCTACATGTTTAGATATATCCCTCTCCAAACGCACCTGATTCAAATGATCAGCCTATCATCAAGCTCTGCAGAAGACTGATAATGACCGTCAGGTGTGGTCAAAGAGGGAAACATCTAAAACATGCAGGATAGTGTTCCTCAAGGACCAGGGTTGGGACAATTATACTAGTTAACCAATAACTCATAAGTCATTGTGTTCTGTTGTAGTTCTGGACCAAATCACTTGGTGGACCACTACGGGCTCCAACGGCTCTCCATGCTTAGAGGGTTTTGTTTAAAGACTGGAGTTCAGGTAACATCAGAAAGACTTATCTTATCAGTCCAAACCTGGTGTGTTATTGCTGGAAAGCTTAGAATTTAATCATTTATTTTGTCAAATATGTAACTGTTTCAAATTATTATTTAATCAAACTCGTTAAATACATTTTTACAACTGGACAAATACTTTTTTGGGGAAGTAACTAGTAATTGTAATTAATTACTTTTTCAAAGTAACTTACCTAGCACTGGTTATGAACATGTTAAGCATAGTCACAAGACATGTGTATTAAAATTTTTTCTGTTAATTGTTCCTCAAAATTTAATTTGACCATGTTTTTACTTCAATATTTACACCAGTTGAGACTGAGAGACTATGTCCTGGACAATCAAAATAAAGCCCCCATTGGTCCTGATGACATCTTGAATATCTTTCCTGTTGTCAAACACATCAACATTCCAACAGTGGATGCGTCAAAAGCGTATCATGCTGCACAAATATCCGTTCAGAAAGGTGGGTCTTAAAAGATGGACCCCTTTATGTTGCAAATTCTGTGATTGCTGAAGTAATTTAACCCTTTCATGCATAATGGTCTCTACAGTGGATAGCTGGTCAAAAGTATCCTCTCGTATATTCATGGTTTTGTTGTTTTTAGTTCCATATCAGCCAACATAAGTGACATTTAAGAATCATCCTATACACTGAAACTCATACCACAGCTCTAACTTTGCTGTTCTTAATAAACCTGCAGGAATATTTTAGGGTATAAATCGATTTCTGATTGTTATTCTGTCATTAACAGTTTTTGGTTTGGGTTTTTTTATATAGTTTTTTTGCATATTATCTCCATGAAGTGAGTAATAACTAGTATTGGAGTATGTTTAAAATATGAGAAAACGTCAGATTAGTTACATTTAAAATGTTTTTATTATTTGATTGTTTTCACACAGTATTATCAATAAATACATGTTTCTTTGCTTCAAAAATTAAACACATTGGTATCCATCTCAGTAGATATTTGTGCAACTCCATGAATAGTATGTTAATTTCAAAAATTCAGTAGCACTTCTTTTTCATGGTTAAAAAAAAAAAATCTTGATTAAGGTACTTCTTATTCATGCATGAAAGGGTCAATCTCTATGTTCAATGCCTATCTTTGAAAATACAATCGTTCTCTGTCTAACCAATTGCAGGTGTGATGGATCAGGCTTATGAACAACTGAAAGAAGCTTCATATCTGTTTGGCAGAGTGTGTGATGACCTTCACCCTGACGCCTGTCACTGCTACAGCCTGATGGCCAGAGTGGCCTTCCTGCAGGGAAAAGCAGCTGAGGTAGGCAGCTGTTAAGTAAATCTAATCACAGGTACTCTATGCGTCAAACACATTACCGCAGCAACAAAAAGTAATAATTATTCTCTGTTCTCTAGGCTCGTAGTGTACAACTGAAGGTGGTTGTCATCAGTGAGAGGATATTTGGTTTCGACCATCCAAACACTATCCAACAATATGTGAGCAGACTTGCGCATTTATATAGAGTCAACACTGTGGATAGATAGTGATAATTGTCATCTTCATGTACATTCAAGGCACTGCTGGCTGTGTATGTGTATGCTGGAGGGGAGAACGCCTTAGCCCAAAAGTGTCTGCTCAGAGCTCGTCTGTTGATGCTAACAGTCCATGGAGAAGACCATCCATACACTGCCTCACTGGATGTGGGTTACAGTATTTTATTAATCCACACTTTTATTCCAAATTCAAATATACGCATATTTCAGAATATATTATCTACATTTATAAGTATAATTCCTCTCCTTGTGTCCTTGCAGAGTTGTCTTGGATTGGTATTAACAGGAAACCAGGCTGAGCAGTACCTTAAAAATGCTCTCAGACTCAGCACCTCCTTCTTTGGCCCCACAGATCTACATACTGCTCTGAAGTAAGATGCCATCAGGTCCTTTACTAAAGTTGTATAAACACTACTATGAGTAAAAGCTCTCAATTCAAAAACTTACGTGAAAGAAAGCAAAATGTTCAGACAGTAGGAATTGCCCTCTTTTATTAAATATGTTTTTGGATTTACGGTATATTACAACTTTATTTTACTGCTGTAGATGTTAATGGTCGAACTCATTTTTATCTAGTAAAACTCCTTGAGTAATTTAACCTACAAATGTGAATCAAATTCTAGATAATCAAATGTATGAAATATTACTGTGAAAGTATTGTGCTTTGGCTTATAAAAACAGGTCCATTTTCAGCTATATGTCAAAGTACTTTCCATCAAATTTGAGAGGTTTATAGCTTTGGATATCAGACAAATGTCATGGAGTGAAACCTGCTCCTGAGATGTAGTGGAACAGAAACAGAAAAGTAATATTCAAGTAAATTAATTCCT
Organism: Siphamia tubifer; assembly: GCA_020466265.1. Taxonomy (NCBI): domain Eukaryota; kingdom Metazoa; phylum Chordata; class Actinopteri; order Kurtiformes; family Apogonidae; genus Siphamia; species Siphamia tubifer. Next base: position 36,638,993 of record CM035791.1, on the reverse strand, counting down.
CCAAAGATGCTTGTACAAGTTTTTTCTTTAAAAAAAAACAAATATCTGATACATTTTTCACAAATGCTACGTTTTTTTTCTTAAATTAGAAAAGACTAGGCTGCCACTACAAGGTTCCTCAACCGAACAACCTTTTAACAAATTGCAATGTTTTTTGGATTACTTTACAAACACTACATTGAGACTGATCTCTCACACTTCCACCCTACTCTCTATTTGTTTTTGTCTTAATTCACTCAAAGTATTTTAATATTTGATACATCTGTATAATGCCTAATATTTTAATGTGGGGGTATATCTTGATTTTTTTTTTCTCTTATTTCTATTGACTGGGATAATTTTGTACATCTCAGATTTGTTGCTGCTTGTACTTAACTGATATTTCTTTTATTGCTCAGTCTTTGTTCTGGTCCCTGCTGTTCTTAAGCGGGGGGGGGGGGGGTATATAAAAATGCAATGCATAATGTATCCACTGTAATTCTATTTTGTTTTATGTACTGCTACATTGCTTAAAAATATTTTTAAAATTATACCTGATCAATTTTTTCGTATTTGCTTGTAGTCAGCACCTGTTGGCCCAGCGGCTGTGCAGTAAAGGTGACTACAGAGGTGCTATGACACATGAGAAAGAGGCTCTTGCTGCATTTACCTCCATGGTGAGTCTATCTTTGTGAAAGAGAGAGACATTGGTGTTTTGTCTCCACATGTCTTCACTCATTGTTTTCTATTCAGTTTGGCGAGGATCACCCCCAGACTCGCTGCAGTGTAGAGTTTCTGTCCAACATAACCAAACAAGCAGTGCGAGTGGAACGTTCTCTCAGACAAGCTGGAGCAGAGAGCTCAGAACAAGTAGTGGAGGTATACTCAGGAGCTGATATTTCATCTGTCAATCAGTCAGTTACAAGAAAATAAAAAGTTCATTAACTATTTGGCCTTTTTATCTGCAGTGTCTGACTCCCACATCTGACACCATTTTGGAGCAAATGGCTCTGGCAACAGGGATCAGAAAAGTTGCAAAGAGGTAAACAGTCATGTGCAATCTATAACAATGTTTTTTTTTTTTTTACATTTATTGAAGGAATATGTCCATTATTGTGACTGATATGTGCATCAAAGCACTATTTTGTCTTATTACAATTTTCTATATGAAAAATAGCAAACTGAAATTGTATTCCCTATATTTGTGAATGTAAATTTCTGATCATTTGTGTTTTACCGTTTTTTGTTTTTGTCTTTTTTTTTTTTTTTTTTTAGTGACCGCTTCCAGGAGTATAAGCAAAGACATATGGAGCTAAAAGCAGCTGTGAAAAAAGAGATTTTGGAAAAACTAAAGAATGAGCTCAGCATTTCATCAATTTTGAGTGGAGAGGAGAAAAGCAAAGATCAAGAAACAGAGGGCGGGAAGGAAATGGAGGATGGAGAAAACACAGAGATCAAGGAAAGTGAAGAGGAACAGACAGCGGAGGAGATGCTGGTTGAAAGTACTGAAGAGCTTTCAGCAAATAGTCATGAGGTCGAGCCGTCTGTAAATAATGCACATGAGGATAAAACGGAGGCAGAAGCAGTAGACAGTGAGCAGAGTGATACAGGATCAAATGCTCAGATGGTGAACAGGGAGGCAGAAAAAAAGTCAGGATCAGATAATGATGAAATAGATGGAGCCACACAGATGTCAATCAGCCCGTCAGCACTTAAGAGTAATACTACATGGGCAGATATTGTTTCAAAGCCTCTTATAGTCAATGGACAAACGGACAAAGACACAGCAGTCAGTGAAGCAGAAGATCTTACTGCCAATGGAGTAGTTGAGGAGTAGAACTATACTGTATTTTAACAGAAAAAACAGTGTTGTAGCCATTAAGTTACTGCTGTAAGATTAAACTCACCCAAGTTGACAATGAGACAATGTCCACAGACCATAAAGCAGTAAACAAGAGAGTGAAAATGGGATAAAGTAGTCAGAGCAGAAGTATTACTTTGTATTGAAGACACAATTACTGTTGCTGGGAGAGGAATTACTGTCAATTGTTTTGTCCACTAATAAACTTTGTATTCTGGTTTGTCAAAAAGTCAGCATTGTTTTGTATCATCATTAATAAGAAATATGCTTATAAGCACATATATCTTTTTGTCACCAAATCTAGGGGAAAACCGACCATTAAAAAAGCTATGCTAGTGTTAACTGATAAGTCATAATGCAATCATCATCACTATACAGATGTATGCAATAAGCACACCACAATACACTGCCTGAATTCCACTGACAAATGACACTATATGTAGATTCACATTCAGCATGCAAACAGTTGGTTGTTCAGATGAAATCCCAGTGCCTGCTAAATATTCTGCCATTAATTGGTGTCAGTTTATCAATGAATGCAAAGTGTATCATAAGTCATTGTCGTTGAAATAATCAGCAATGTTAAATATTGCAGCATTTCCTCATATTGTGGATGCCCAATTTTAGCCATTATTTGTAGAAGGGAGACTTCACAGGAAATTACAGAGGAAAAGGGAGTTGGTTACTGACATGGAACAAATTCCTCTGAGTAATCAAACCTGAAAATTGGTGGTTCGTGGCTCATTCTATATATTAATTGGTCACACCAAACCATTCAAATTTAACAAATGACATAACCATTTATGTAAAATGAGGTAGAATGTGTGAACATGAGTTTTTCTGCAAAAATGTGTACAAAAGTGTTTAAAGAAAGACCATCTGCAAGGTGTACAAGTGTGTTGCAGAGCACAGAAATCTTCAACTGGAAGAGCCACTTCCACTTTTACTGAAAATAATGTAAATACTACAAACACATTGCTGAAAATATAGACAATAGGTTTTCATTTTCAAGGCAGCCAATAATTTCCCCCAAAACAGAAATGTATTCTCCAACATCAGGAATTGCTTCTGATATGTAAACCATCCGATTAAAGTTATTCAGTTCCAAAGCGGTAATATCAGAATTATGTCCATGATTTTAAAAAAGGGTTCCTCTAGAGTAAAAAAAACTCCTTTTCTATCTGTCATTATGTCTCAGTACAATCTCCAAATCAGGACAGTTCTCATACTGTGGTTCAAGTGGATCTGTCCAAGTGGATTGTTGGAGTTTGGTAAGGCTGTCAGGGAGAAAGGTGATGACAGCTGTATCGCTGAAGACATCAATCAGACGAGATGGACAAGGAAGTGCCTTCTCCTCACACACAGCCACAACCTGACTAATGTAGCTGTAGTCCTGCTTGAATACTCTGTCGATCATCCTATTGAGACAACAGATAGACATCACCTCATCACACCTCCAGTTTGCTTAAAATAATCTTCAACACAAATGTCTCACACAAACCTGTCCCTCATGCTACAGAAGCTGTTTCCAACAATGACCATCAAAGGCAGACACTGTGTGCTCCAGTTCTTCCACAGCAGGTTGTTATAGAGGGCTTTCCCGCAATGTATCATATAAAAAATTGTGGGCTTACTCACTAGATGCTTGCCCTCCTGTAGAAAAAAAAACAGCACAATTAAAAGTATACCAGAGTTCTTTCTTTCCAAACCATATTAAATATAGGCTGTTTGTGATGGAAAAAGTGTCACCTCATTTTCTGTGAGTACAGTCAAACCCATTTCTCTCAAAACGTCCTTCTCTCCAGATGAGAATGCAGGATCATAAACAGAACATTCCTTCGGTGGTATCTAAATGCAATATACATTTTAATATCAAATTTATAAAGTATTAATTAACTATAAAGCCAGCATCATCTGACCTGTTGTGCATCCAGCAACAGTAGCAACATGGCGAGCTGACACCGAGCTGAGACACAAGAGGAGAAGGGGCCCAAGCCATAACACACACACTGCATCTGTTCAGATATTATGCCGTGTTTTCCATCTTCTGGCTGGTGGGTGGAAACCTCACAGTCTTTTTGTTCCACTCTCATCAGGGCTGCCGATACTGAGGCTGCAATTGACTCTAAAAACAACAACAACAACAACAATTCAGCAAGAATTACTAAACTGAAAAACAAACCATTACACATTCAAATATTTAGTGGGATCTCCACTTTCCCATCACACTAACCTTTCCACTTTTGACAGACGTCCTCACATCTTAGCTCAGTCCTATAAAAGAGCAGGGAAGAACATTTACTGATCCTCCAAGTTTGTGTAAAACAGTGCCTTGAAAATATGAAATTTTCCGCAGCTGCTTATTAACGTCGCTTCTTACACGGTGTCTCTGATTCGTTTCACGGTTTTCCCGATGTCCAACTGCTGTTCCTGGTGATATCCTGAAGGCAAAGACACCTGAAGGGGCTGTGATCTCCTCCCATGACCCTTTCTCCGCCGAGCCACCTGCCACTCTTCCCCGCTATCCGACATCTACATTTATATATTTGTACTTTTACCTTAGAAAACCATGTAAACATTAATGTGAAGTCATCAGTGAAAGAAAGCACAATTCTGCTCCATGTGGGACTGTTTTGAGTGCAACACATAAATATGCTTTTCCGGTATCGTGTCAAAAAACGACACTTTCCGTCAAGCTTTTCGTTCAAACTAAAAACAAATCGATATACGTTATTTATTTTGGAATAATTTTAATTGACGGGGGACTACAAGTGTAGAAATGGAGACTGTAGCATGCAGGGAAAACTATTTTGATGGGACAAAATTTGATGCAACACCGGAAGTGCTTGTATTATGCCCATCCTACGACGGAGATGCGAGTTAACATATCCCTATGTTACAGACGTTGAACAAATTATGGAATATTGATCTTTGTCTTTGAAAACACCATTACAGGTGAATTGAATGAAGTGGGGTTATTATTTTTTCGTACCTGTGTTTTTTAGACAAAGCATGCAGTTAGGAATAGCTGTCGTTAGCATTTGCTAATTGTTAGCTAGCTTGCCTTCGCATAGTTTACTCCGTTTAAGGAATATGTACGGGATCTGTAGCGTTAATAAAACTGACGAACTATATAACACGGGGTTTCTTTATTACTCATCTTTCTTATAAAGATAGATTTCAAATAATACTAAACCATGACGATTACGTTCATACTACTCGAACTTGAACATTAATTGTTGACTTGTTGCGATGATCACAAATATGCATTTTGTTCCATTTTGTGCTGCAGACATGTCGATGTCACACCTGTATGGGCGAAGAGGAGAGGAGGAGGAAGAAGGTGTAGAGGTAGAGAGTTTCGAGGTGACAGATTGGGATTTGGCAAATGAATTCAACCCAGACCGCCGCAGATACAGGCAAACCAAAGACCAGGCCACCTATGGCATTTGGGCTGACAGGGACTCTGATGAAGATGAGAGACCAAGCTTTGGAGGCAAGAGGTAAGGGATAGCATACAAGCCCACATGCCTCTCCTTTTCCTTTATGTCATTAGTTAACTTTATTGATTTTAAATGATATAGTAATAATAATAAAACACAAATGGCAAATTAAATAAATACTGATAACTGGTTCTATCAAACTACTGAGTAAGTAGATAAAATTGGTTAGTTATTTATCTCTTTTTTTCTTAGGTCTAAAGACTACACTGTTCCTGTGAGCTTTGTAAGTGCTGGTCTAAAAAAGACTGCAGCTGAGGAGAAACACCAGCAAAAAGATGAAGGAGGCTCTGATGACTCTGATGATGAAGGTTCATCAGCACCACCTCCTCCTCGTGTGACTGCACCAAGAAAACTTCAAATGGTAAACCCTATTTTGGATTAGTGATTTTTTTCCCACTTGTGCAGTATAACCTCTTGTCCTATGACTTATGAAAACACAAATTGCTTTTTGTAGAGCAATTTCCGTGGGAATCAGTCTCAAAGATTTGCAGGTGGGATACAGTCTGGACAAGGCATCGGTAGCTGGGAGAAGCACACAAAAGGAATTGGACAAAAACTTTTACAGAAAATGGGCTACCAACCAGGAAAAGGCTTGGGTAAAAATGCTCAAGGTGTGTAAAACTTTGGAGATTGAAGTGCCATGTTTACTTATTGTGTTTGATTTGTGACAGAAAACTTAAACTCATTATTGCTGCAGGTATTGTAAACCCAATTGAGGCAAAAGTTCGGAAAGGCAAAGGAGCAGTTGGTGCATATGGCAATGAGCGAACCCAGCAAAGTCTGCAGGATTTTCCTGTTGTTGACTCAGATGAAGAGGAGGAAAAGGTACTGTGTGAAAGAAAATACATTTTGTCTTTTTCATTTGGATTACAAAAAATATAGTGAAGTCCATTTTTGTTTGTGTAGGAGTTTCAAAAGGAGCTGGGACAGTGGCGTAAGGATACTGCAAGTGCTGGAACAAAGAAGAAACCCAAGTACTCTTACAGAACTATAGATGAGCTAAAGGCTAAAGGCAAATTGGTGGGGCGGAATACATCAGCATCAGCTGGAGAGTTGGCACAAGTCAAAGTAAGTTCAACAAGTGAAAAGTCTCATTCTTTAACACTAACTCTCTGTAAAATTATCCAGGTGCTAATAAATCTTCAAATTATTGAAAATAGAAAGAAAGACTTATGTTGGACCTATGTAGTAACTGTTCCCCTGCCCCCAGAAGGGTAGAGGGGTATTGTGTATGAGTCGGTTTGTGTGCTTGTTGTTCTGTTTGTTTGTAAGCAGCTTTATGCAAAAACTACTGGATCAATTTCTATGACATTTTCAGAAAAGATGTGAGGTGGTCCAGAATAGATCCCAATAAATTTGGATGAATGTAGATCAAGGGTCACAGTCACCAAAATGTGTTTTCGCAATGATAAGAGATGGGGCAAATCAGGTAAAATGTGTGCAAGGGGGTGGGGTTGGTTGTGACGGGCACTGTTTGTATATCAATCATATTTTCACTGCAATATTGATATTATGTCTTCAATCATGCAGGTCTATTGTGCACTTAATTGTTTTTACACCATATAATATCACAAATGTAATATTGTAAGTCCATATATAATGGCTGATATATAATGGCTGCATTGTTTCTGTAAATGATTGATGCTTCAGTATTTTATTAACTCCATATCTCTTTACATTTCAGGTAATTGATATGACTGGAAGAGAGCAAAAGGTATATTACAGTTATAGTCAGATGTCCAACAAACACAGTGTTCCAGATGAAGGGCCACCGAGTATGTCAACTCGGGATCAGAAGGGATCTGGCTTTGGTCTCCCTGAGCTGGAGCATAACCTGCAGCTATTGATAGACCTTACAGAACAGGACATATTACAGGTATGAGGGTATTAAAATCTGGGCTAACATTAATTTAAATAAGGACAAATGAAGGCTTTATTCTGTATCTACCAGTTATGTGGTTTCTCCAACTCTGCAATGTATTGTTCCTCTGATACTGAGATGCATTAACATGTTACTTCTCTGACACTTTGCTATTCTTTTTTGCAGTCTGCCAGGCGTCTACAGCATGAAAAAGATGTAGTTGTATCCCTAAACCATGAGTCACAAGCATTACAGACAAGACTGGATGCAGAGCAAGATTCTATCCAGAGAATGGAGGCTGTACTTGCATTAGTGGAGCGTTTCCCATCTGGAGAAACGGCACCAGGGGAGGGGCCCACTCTGCAGGTACAGATGGAGTTAAAAAGAAACACTGAATTTTTTGCTATTCTTGTTTGTCATTATATTCATATAGATAATACATTTTTGTTGCTTTCCATCCTCTTCTTTCAGGAATGTGCCCGGATCTTTGAGACCTTACAAACTGATTATTATGAAGAATACAAAACTATGGGATTGGCCGACCTAGCTGTAGCTGTTGTTCATCCTTTACTCAAAGAGAAACTTCGTTCTTGGGATCCTCTTAAGGTGCACTTTTGTAGTTGGCTTATTTTAAGGTAACAAGATAATGTCAATGTTTGTGTACCTCCATTTAATCTTTGTTCTTTTTGATCATTTTAGGATAGTTGTTATTGTCTGGAAGACATTGGGCAATGGAGAGCAATTCTTGAATCTAGAAACCTCCACTCGAGTGCCCCAGATTCAAACATGGACCCTTACCACAGGTAGTTTTCTATATCAATTTGTTTTTCTGTCCTCATTCATAACAATGGCTGCAGCATTGTTGTGTTTTGTCATATCATCTAGGTTGTTGTGGGAGGTATGGGTCCCAGTGATGCGGTCCTGTGTGTCAGGCTGGCAGCCCCGCATTGTTGGACCAATGGTAGACTGTGTTGACATTTGGGCTGCTCTTCTTCCTCTGTGGATCTTGGATCACATCCTTGAGCAACTGATTTTACCTCGTCTGCAGCGGGAGGTGAAATACATCCACCCCATTATTCATTTAAATTCATACACTATTGTGGAAAAATTGCCTAAATAATTAAGATTAATAGCATATTTTATGAATCTGAGCCTTGTCTTGGATGTTTCCTATGTTTTAGGTAGATACCTGGAACCCTTTAACTGACACAGTGCCCATCCACTCCTGGATCCACCCCTGGCTGCCTTTGCTTCAGACACGTCTTGAGCCACTGTATCCGCCTATCAGAAGCAAACTGTCTAATGCCTTGCAGCGGTGGCACCCAAGTGATGCCTCAGCTCGTCTCATTCTGCAGCCATGGAAAGATGTTTTCACACCTGGAGCATGGGAAGCCTTCATGGTGAAAAACATAATCCCAAAATTAGGTAAATCTCGAGCACTGATTTTTTTTATTTATTTATTTATTTTTATTCCCTGTCTCAGTGCCATTTGCACAGTAGTTAGGTCAGTTCTTTAAATTTATTTTACACAATTACTTTAGTGAACAGTGGAAGAAAGTTATTTTTGTTTTGTATATCTGTCATTTCATCAATTTCATCTACATGTGTTCTCTGCTGCCCCTCAGCTCTCTGTCTGGAGGAGCTGGTTATCAACCCTCACCAGCAGCAGATGGAGCCATTTCATTGGGTGATGGACTGGGAGGGCATGCTGTCACCATCCAGCCTTGTGTCCCTGCTTGACAAAAACTTTTTTCCAAAGTGGTTACAGGTAAGTGGATATATGTGTTACATGTATCTAGCCATTGTCAATGAATATATGCATTTAATATTTGAGTAATTTGTTTTGTTTTGTAATACAGGTCTTGTGTTCATGGTTGAGCAATAGTCCTAACTATGAGGAGATCACAAAATGGTACCTTGGTTGGAAGACCATGTTTAGTGATGTCTTGTTGGCACAACCGCTTATTAAAGAGAAATTTAATGAAGCCCTGGACATCATGAACCGTGCAGTGTCTTCAGGCATGGGTGAGTATTACTGTCGCAACATAGAAATGATGCACACCGCTGTATTAACTTGACTTAAAAATAGATTAATTTCTTAAACATATTAACTTATTTTTGTGTTTTAATTTGCTGAACCAAAATATACCTTCATTCAGTTTTTTACTTTTATCAACAGGTGGATACATGCAACCCGGTGCAAGGGAGAATATTGCATATCTCACACAGACAGAGAGACGAAAGGACTTCCAGTATGAAGCGATGCAGGAGCGCAGAGATGCTGAGAATGTGGCTCACAGGGGCATCGGCACTGGTGTACCAACTAACTTTAAAGATCTTATCCAGACCAAGGCAGAGGAGAACAACATTGTGTTCATGCCCCTAGTAGCCAAGCGGCACGAGGGCAAACAGCTGTACACATTTGGCCGTATCGTCATCTACATAGATAGAGGGGTTGTGTTTGTGCAAGGAGAAAAGACATGGGTGCCCACGTCTTTGCAGAGTCTTATAGATATGGCCAAGTGAAGATGGTCTGCTAAGGGTAAAAGAGATGCATGTTTTCTTTTTATGCAACTTTATTCAAAACTATTGTTTGTACATTTTTAAAGTCACTGCAATTTTGAATAAATAATACATTCATACATTCTCTGCAGTCTGTTTTCTTGTGTTCATATTTGAAATTGTATATGGGCCATTCTACCAAATTGGTTCAAATTGAGGGTTGGAAAGTCTGTAAAATTTTTATGCTATTTTGGAAAAACATCCATGTTGCACCACATCTAAAGAACATCTATTTAGTAAAAGTCTAGTCAATTTTCATGTTTTTATTTGCATATGGTATTTAAATATTTCCTTGCACAAAATTTGTCACTACATCACATTTTGCTTTAGCATTAAAATAATTATTTCAAACTGAATTTTTTCCCCATTCCCCCATGTACAGACTTTGTAAAAACATGTAGGTGGTTTCCACAGTTAAATAAATTAAAATGAATATGTTGATATATTTTGTCATAAAATTTTTATGATGCATCAAAATCAAACACTATTTTTCCTTTAAAATGTGTAAACTTGATTATATTGATTTCACCATTAATGAGAGTTGAATCAACCATTATAAAAACACACAGATTGATGACTGTCTTATTTTTGACAAAACAACTGGTATTTTGGTAGTGAGCAGTTTCAGTAGTGATCATAGCATTAAGTTAATATGTGGTCACCATTAAAACAACATAGAAAATCTGAACTATTGGGTTAAATATTAACCCAACATGCATTATTTTGGAAATATAATTAGTACAGGATTGATAGAATATGGTAATTCACAACTAATCTCATTTTATGTTTCCTTTTATCTGTAATGATGAACAAGTTGGAGTTCGGTGTACATCAATGCATACTATGACCTGTGCAAAATTAAATTAACTCAGCAGATTTTTTGTGTCTCATGCTTACACAAAAAGGGTTTGGGTTTGGGTTTGTCAGTCAAACATTGGAATATGATACAATAACAAATATATTAAATTGTATATTACAAACAGAATGAGCTGGGTCACCCATTGCAAGATTTTCTTAAAACTACTTGGTTACTTTTTAAACCATTTTAACTACAGGATTTGTTCATCGCTTTGGGCAGCAATCCAAAAATGTGTGTAATTACTGTTCTTACCTTTAGAGGGCAGTACATTTTCTACCTCTTCTTTTCTGGTTACCCAGAATCCAGTCTGACATTTTTGACACCTCTGAGTTGCCATCCCCATACGGTGCTTATTGTCGAACAAAGTATCCAGCATTTGTGTTTTTACGAATATTTACTTTTAACTTGTTTTTTTATATACATCGGAGAGGTATCTGAAAATTATGTACATCCATATGTAGAGGAGAATAATGAAATTAGTTGTATTTTTACTAGTAAGAGCTGACTAGCTAATAGTTGGTAGCAACAGCTAGCTGACTAACCTATGTGCTAACATCAGCTAGCTTACTTGCTAATACATAATGGACTTATGTTGTTTTTAATGTATGTCTGATTCCTCTTAATATGGTTTTCATTTAATTATTACACACCTCCTTTCCATTTGGCCAGATATGTCGTCAGAGTTAAAGAAGCGTAAGTCAAAGGTTCTCCGCAGTGAAGGAGGAACTCCAGAGATGAAGCGCGGTCGCGGGGAAGGGGAGCAGCAGGTAGGGCATCGAATGCTGGTAACCAACAAAATAGTCGTGTAGATTGGAACATTAGTTAAAGCATTATCCTAGCTGGCACTATCAAATCAATGAGCAGTATAAGCATCAATATGTCAATATTTTCAAGTTATTAAAAAGGCTGTAGTTTTTGTGTCACCCCCATAGATTTACAAGTGATGCATTGTAATTTTTCTTGTACATCAATTAAAAAAAGGATATACTTGGAAAAAGGGCAATTATATATGTAATTTCCTCTTGCAATTGAATTTTTCTATTAATGATCAATGAAGTCTTGGGCAATAAAATGGAATACTGATATTCTGAGTTGATGTTTGTGTAAAGGTCAGATTTGGGGTAGCTCTTACACTTTAGCCTTAATCCTATAACCATAATGTTTGTAATGATATATTCTGATCGGCAAATAAAGAATCATGCAAAGTAATCTCACATACTTTTTTAAAAGACTAATCTGAGCTTTCCCCTGAATTTTTAGGATGTGCATGTGTACAGCGAGGAAGTGGAGCTGGACAGTCGAGACACTGAGCAGGACTACATGCAATACAAAGAGTCATGTGAGAGCTTGGCAATGCTCATGGGTGAGATCCAGGAGCTGAAAGCCAATGGAGCCAAGGAGGGGGTAAGAATCACACAGAACCAAGCTAGTTTTCACAAAGAGACTGTCAAAGTTGATGCATCCAAACATACTTGATTTTATGTCTTTTTCTTAGTGTACAGAGGTTGAGCAGAGGCGCATGCAAAGCTGCATCCAGTTCATGAATCTGAAAAAACTCAATCGCCTTGCTCATATGCGTCTAAAAAGAGGCAGAGACCAGACACATGAGGTAACCATATTCAACAGGAAGATAGCTTGATATGTTTATAAGATTAAAATAAATCACAGCTTAAGTTAAATGTACTCTTCTTATATTCATTGGCTGAAAAAGTGCTGTCTCAATTCCCTCTTGTGCTGAATCTAGAAAAGGCAAGTTTAGCATTGAACACTTTGTTTCTGCTGTAGAATAAGTATATATATATATATATATATATATATATATATATATATATATATATATAGTAGTTTCCACTGTCAGCACAGATAACTTAAATGCCCTATGGGTTTTTGTAATTGAGTGATTTAAGATTTGTTTCTGAATATTGATATTTTTATTGAATTATGATGGGATTACTTGGTGTATTATTCAGCCTAAGTTTGTCTTCAAGTTTGTAGTCTTTGTTATCACTATCTTTTTTTCCCATCAGGCCAAGCAGAAAGTGGATGTGCTTCACCTTCAGTTGCAGAACCTTCTTTATGAAGTTATGCATCTTCAGAAAGAGATCAGCAAGTGTCTGGAGTTCAAGTTAGTAGAAAATGTCCTGTTCTACAACCCCAATTAAAAAAATACAAAATCCTGTGTAAAATTTTGACCAAAAACACAATTCATTCATAAATCATAACAATCTGTATTTTATTTGCATTAGAATACAGAAAATCTCAAATGTCTACACTGAGAAAATGTCCTACTTTATGTGAAAAATAAGGGAATCTTGCTGGCAGCAATAAGACTCCACAAAGATGGGATTGTGACAAAGGCTGGAAAATGAACATTTTATAACTGTTAAGTTAACTAGCAACAGATCACTAAGATGTTTAAGATATAGAAGTAGTCTCCCTTATTTTAACAAAGTAAAATAAGTACAGTAATATAGCAATTAACTGTTAATATGTTTAAAATCTACTTGTCTGAAATCACTGTGGTATTAATGAATCTTTCTTTGACACAGGTCTAAGCATGAAGAGATAGATTTGGTGAGTCTGGAAGAATTTTACCAGGAGGCTCCTCACGATATTTCTAGGCCACACCTCACAAAAAATGATCCCCACCAACTCACACTGGCCCGTCTGGACTGGGAGCTTGAACAGAGGAAGAGGTGCTCAAATCAGCAAATAGTTAATTAATTTCAAGTGTACGCAGAGCATAAGTACAGTCAGTGTTGTATTTTGGTACTGATAGTTCAGCTATTGAATGTCTGTGTATGGTTTCAGGTTGGCAGAGAAATACAAAGAGTCACAGACCACAAAAGAGAAGATCCAAAAGAGCATCGAGGTGAAAAAGGAGCATCTGAGAAGCTTGCAGCCAGGACTCAATGCCATCATGCAGGTAAACAACTGTCTGAATGCTATATGCACTATACCTCCAGAACATATTGATCTTTCTAAATGGCATTGCAGTGCAATATCATTCTATTTTAGATTCTCTTAGAAGTTTAACACACTCGTTGAAAATTTACTGAAAGTGTATGGTTCATTTAATATGAATGCTACTTAATATTTAATGTTGATATTTACTTCTAAATAAATACTTTGTTGTCTAGAACCATATTCTACTCTTTTTTTATTATTTATGCAAAGGTCTTAACTGAATTACCATCATTAAATTCCAGGATTTGTTTTTATTCCCTCACAGGCATCTCTTCCAGTGCAGGAATACCTGTCCATGCCTTTTGAACAGACTCAGAAACAAACTGAGATTGCCCGTCACCTGCCGCCTCCCCTCTATGTTCTGTTTGTTCAAGCTAATGCATATGGCCAGGCATGTGGTAAGTCATTATTAGTGAATATACTAAGTCAGTGCCAACTAGATGGTTTCTTTGTTCACCTAATGTTTTTTTTCCTGTTATAGATAAGAACCTGAGTGTGTCGATCAGTGGTGATGTGGATGAAGCCAAGGCCCTTTCCAAGCCTCCAGAAGATTCCCAGGGTACAAACAATTTGATACCACACACTCACTGACCCAAGCTTTTCAACAATATAAACCTTTTATTTGTCTTTTGTCACCCAGATGATGAAAGTGATTCAGATGCAGAGGAGGAGCAAGAGAAAACAGTGAGTGTCAGTTTTTTTTTTTTTTTTCTTTCTTTCTTTTTAAAGATGCATTTGCTACAAAGCTTTCTCACACCCATACACACTCAGGTCAGGGAGTTCAATGATTTCTGAAAATCCCCATTTCTGCATTGAAAGCCAAGCCAACCCCCCCTCCACACACACACACACACACACAGTCCCCGTCACACACTGGGCTCTGGCAGGCAGGAGTGCGGTTGCTATTGATCGCTTCCTGCGTCCGGATAAGTGCCAGGTGGGCCATTCTGGGAAATATTTGCCAAGAATGGCTGGGTGACTGTAACTGAACCCCGTCCTAGTGTGCACGCTCAGCATCAGATTGTTCAGTTTTGTCTATCAGATTTGGATGTTTTTTTCTCATGGTTTATGAATGCCTACATTTTTTACTGTTTGTAAAAGTGAATATTGAACCTCAAGCTTTCTATAAATGTTTTTTTTAATCCTGCGGACCTTTTGTGACTCATTACATCATCTTTTGGGTTTCTTGAGCCCTTCTTCAACTGTCTTTTCCCATTTATAATTACAATGATCAGGAATAATACAGAAAATTCAAAATGACTATTATCTCTGCAATTTCATGCAACAGTAAACTAATTTACTCAATATGCCCACATTTTGTAACCATCTAATGTGATATTTGCTTTTTATTATGTCTGACAGAAGAGGAGAAGGCCAACTACTGGAGGTCAGCTCGATGAGAAAAGACGAGAGATGCTGAAAAGGCATCCTCTTTCTCTTTGCTTGGACCTCAAGTGTAAAGGTACTGTATATAAATGTATGCACACAAGTCTGTTTTGTATGCAGGGGTACAAAATTTCTTGTTTTTCCATTTCAATTTAATTCAGATAACTCTATACATCCTAGAGGGGAAGTTTGTAAATATATCAATACATTTAATATAATTAGGTTAATTTTAAAGACACACTTTGTTTTATAATTAATACTACAAGGTTTCTCAAAAAATATTGGAACATTCAAGTTGCTTTAATTTGAGAAATATAACATGCATGACTTCTCAGATGTTTCCTCTTCCTCTATATAATGAAAAGATACTTAGAATCTTGAGAAATCTCTTTGAGCAACAAACTGCAAAATCAAAGAAATGTTCCTGAAATCATTGTCTGTGAAATCATTGTTTCATCCAGTAATGCATGTTGAAACTTTGTCATGCAAACAAGAGGTCATATGTGAACATGATCCAGAAGCATTCTGTTCTCTAAGCAAAAGGTAATTTAAAATTTAAAATGCACCAATGCATACTTGGAACTGTTCTGTGGTTGGATATCAAAATATCTTTAAAAAAATGCAGTCACTACTGTACAGAAAGAGCATCAAAATGTGAATCCCATTTTTCAACTGTGCACAGCTAGTAGCACATAGGGGTATAGATCCATTTAGTAGCAATTTACTTAAAAATTCTTTTTCATATCCTAGCTAGAATAAAACCACTAAACACAGTTAACTGTTTTTCCTGTAATGCGACTATAAATATACTGTGTATATTGGTAATGCTATACCTACTGTGTAGTATATGAATGAAAGTAAACATGACCCGCTCTATCATGATGTCATGACACCATTTGACACTTGTGTTCCCTCTGCTGGTGATACACGGAATAGTGACAGATTATAGGGAGATCTGCAATGCAGGCGTAACTCTACCTAAAGGGAGGGAGGGGAGAGCAGTCAGAGGTTTTTGCACCATTATGTGTATGCAGCACCTATAACATGTTGTAAGCATTTTTTCATCACCAGTCCTCCTTAATTTCTCCTTTTACTTCTAAGTATCTTCCTTCTGCTGAGTTACCTTCAGTGCTGCAGCAGACGGTATACTGCATTAAAAGCAAAATGCAAGCTGCGTAGCTGTTTTTGAGTGACAGAATGTCATCGAGTTCACTGTGACTGCAAAGAATAGAGCATGAAAAATGACCATCAGCATAGTATTTGTCCCTTGGGTGCTGCTAGTAGCGGTCACGACCACACCCTGTTATTTCACGGTAATCTGCTAAAGTCTAAAGAAAACCCAGTGGGGCTTTCAGTGGCTGAATAAATGGGACTGACAGAGTTAAGATAGTAATGGATTAGCTAACCTCAGTGTGTTATCTATCTTGTCTCCACAGATGGCTGCGTGCTTCATCTCTACTTCTATTACCTGATGAATCTGAATATAATGACAGTCAAGACCAAAGTCTCTACTTCCACAGACCTCACCACAGCCATCAGTGCAGGGTATGCATGTGTTTGAGTATAAGAACTTAATGACTGTAATCCTCTCCTGCCTAACTGCAAAGTCTAAAAAAGTGTTTTCTTGTAGGGAGCTGTTGAAATCAGACACTCTTCTCAGCTGTCTTTACATCGGTGACCAAGGTCGAGAGACACCCAATCCAGCAAACCGCTACCAGTTTGATAAAGTTGGGTAAGGAACTCAAGTAATTAAAGTGGAGAACACTATGGATGAGCAGATAGACAGTTTGATATTAAAACTAACAGATAATCTTCACACAGGATTGTTGCTTTTTCGGACTATGTGGACGAACTGGGCCATCCCTACATGTGGGTGCAGAGTCTAGGAGGTCTAAACTTTCCTAGTGACACCACAGAGGTGTGTATTGTGAAATCGTATGTTGTCTATTCTATACAGTAATGATGAGGTTCACTTTTTCATTTTTCTCTATGTATATGTTTACCAGAACATGTGTGTGGGTAGCTCTCTGAGTGCCAGCCACATGGAGGGCACCATGAAGCTGCTACGGGGTCGAGTCCAGTCCCGTTTGGCTCTGCACAAACAGTTTGCCTCTTTAGGTATAGTTATAACCACACAATCATACATTTTTCTAGATGTGAGGAATTTTGGTTAAAGTTGTTTGTATTTTATCGATAGAGCACAGCATAATCCCAGTTTCCAGTGAGTGTCAGCACCTCTTTCCTGCCAAAATCATCTCCCGTTTAGCTCGCTGGACCACAATTGCATACCAAGATTATATGGTAAACACACTCACACAAACACAAGATGTTTTACTGAAAATATGAAACAAAATAAGCCTGATTGAGCCTAGTCCAAGACTAAAAATGTTTTTCAATGAATGGCTATCTTTTTTTTTTTTGTCTTACTTCAGCCTTGAAAAGTGGAAACGAGCTGTAAAAGCCCAAAAATAATGATGACCCCACTGAGAATTATCATCCGGTCTGAAATTTTTGTTAGTGTTACAGTTTACATTAGGTTTGGATCATCATTTATTTGCAAATAAAGTCTTTTAACCTCCTGAGACGCTGAGTCATCTTTTGGGGACAAGACTTTCACAGCTTTATTGAAGACACACAATGGTTGTCCACTGCAAATGGCATTCCATAAACATTTTAAAAATGCATCTGAAAAAACTGTTGCATTGTACTTTTTCAAAAAAAGACAATTGTTTAAAGTAAAAAATAGTCTGAAGTTTTTCTTTCATGGGTCTCAAGAGGTTAAAACAAACTGTGTGCATACATTAGACAAAGTTAAAGCCCAGTAGGTAATAAGAATCAAGCTTTCAGGGTCAAATAGGGCCAGATTTTCCTCTTAGGAGTTTGAGACGAAAACATTAAATACGAAAACATACAATATTTGTTTCATATTTGTTTATTACCCAAAAACATTGTGGGACCTGTGATAATCTGTCTGTAATTGTCCTTCCCAGCTTGTTTCCACTGCCCTCAAGTGGACAAAATCATGAGTCTATTAATAATATATCACTGGTATACTTCACTTTGTCTCTAGGAACTGCCGTTCACACGCCATGTGTCTGATGCTGGACTAGCAAAGGAGTCTGATCTGTACTTCATGAGTGTGGTGGAGAGAGGCACAGGTAAACGGGGAGCTTTAAATTACTAGCATAGTAAATATGTTTCTTTTTTATTACGATTATATCAACCAGACTAACACTTCCCCCTTCAGCTCGTCTCCAGGCTGCAGTGGTGCTGAGTCCTCGTTATCCAGAAATCTCCCCTCTTTTCTCTCTCTCTTTGAGCTGGAAGGGAGAGCGAAGTGGACGCACTGATGACAACATCAGAGTATGCAAAGTTTATTGTAATTCTAACAATGAAAAACACAACACATCATCATCACAAGTGTAATAGAAACAGACAGATCTAACATTGGGGATTAAAATGCAGACGAAATGAAAAACAGATCAAAAATGAAGGTGATGTTGCATGAGTAAAATAATCCTTACAAATGCGATACATTACAAAATAAAAACCCGCTAAGAAGAATAAAAAAAAAATACATTGTATGAAGGAGTATATACAGTTTTGTTTTCAGTTTGTCTTGTCCCTTTGGAAACAAGGGTTGTATGCCCACAATTGACTCATCCTATTTTCTTAGGCCATGGAGAGTGAGGTGAACGTGTTCAAAAATGAACTCCAGGGACCTCGTCCGGGTCACCAGCTCCTGACCAATCAAATTGCACGCCTCTGCGTTTGTCTGGATGTGTATTTGGAGACTGAAGGACAAGATGACGGTGTGGAGGGGCCCAGAGAGTTTCCTCGTGAAAAGATGTGTTTGCGCACTGTCAGGTATACAGAAATGGAACTGTAATACACTTGCCAAAAAAAATCACCACCTGGATTTAACTAAAAGAATAGATAATAGCCTTTCATCAGATAGCTACTGCAGTGATTGTTTCAGCTGATGCAGTGAGTAGCTTCGCATTTCTTAAACAGCAATGAAGAACAGGAAGATTTGACTGTGTTTCAAAGGAAAATAGCTAGGTAGTCTGCTTAGCACAGACTGACTGTACCAGAATGATAAATGCATTATGGTAAAAAGAGCCAGCTGAAGTCATTACCCAGCATGCCTAGTACCTATAGTAAAACGCTGTGCAGGCAATGTTGTGATTTAGGGTTACTTCAGTTGGTCAGATAGTGGTTTAGCAACTCCCCCCCCCCCCCCCCCAAAAAAAAAAAAAAAAAAGAAATATCAAACCACGTCATAGAGAATGTGTGCCATAGTTCAATAAAATGTGGGGACAGGGGAGACTTCTTTTTGATCAGTATGTATATTTCCACAAACATTCCTGATATTTGTTTCGATCTCATCATTTTCCAGGGGTCCAAATCGACTGAAGCCATTCAAGTACAACCATCCTCAGGGGTTCTTCAGTCATCGCTGAACTTGTTCATAGATGTCACCTTTGTACTTCAAGAATCTGTTTAAACTTTGTGATTTTAGCTGCACAAAGTAGTCCTATTTTAAACTCTTTATACGTCTTAGAAAATAAGAATAAAAAAAACAAAAAACTGTTATTTTCTTCAATAAGCCTGTGTCTGGTTCTTGGTTCTGGGTCTTTAAGGACCTTTCCCGTTCGTACTTGGTTGCACTGCTAAATTTCCCTATTATTCCTTTGGCACATTTCATCATGCCCTCACCTTTCCTCTGTTTTGTAAGTGTAGTTTGCTGAAACTCATTATTATGCCATTGCAGTTCAGTCCTTGCAGAGTCATTTCCACTGAGACTTGTCTATAGAATATGATATCTTGTCTGTTGGCCTCTGACCTTTCATTATAAGCTGCAATCATAGATGCATGAGAGGTTATTAGTGATACTCATCCTTAATCTTAGATATAACTTTATTCTTAGTTAGTTATTGTTAATGATTTATAGACAGTATTAGATTTGTTTTCACTTCAATGTTACAGAGCTGAATCTAGAATATCTACTGTAGATGAGATGAAAACAGTATCTGTTCCAGTGTTACAGTTCACTTACTGTCTGGAATGTGCTCTAGTCTTAATCTTACTGTACCTACAAGAGAGACAAGGTTATTAGACATTTTTAGAGAGGACACCTTTTGCTTTCAATGCTCCAGGACACAATAATTACTTGTCATTAGAAAATAAACCTGTTGATATGCCAGACGTCCTGGTTGCCCTTCACTATGACTGGGTCCATAATATGTTCATCATCAGATGCCAACTCAGAGCACTGATGTGAGGTAATATAATATGAGGTAAGGTGCTATTAACCCTCAGATATGAAATGACTAATACTTTTTTAACCACTTATACCATATAAATGTAGTTTCACAGCTTTTTCAGCAGCATAACATATGACCCATTTAGATGTTTAGAGGATCTGTAGTTAACATTGCCAACATTGATTCTCTAATAAAACTCAACTAGTTTGAAAAATGACAGTGGCGCTTGATGTTTATTTTTATGTTAATTTAATGATTTACTTGGTAGAAAAAGTCCAAATTTACCCTGTTCTAAGAAGTTTCAAATTTACTCTGAGCTTTTAAGAACACCAACATGATGAATATAGAAATATAGAAGAACACTCAATTTTTGTTGAAAAAAAAAATGCACAAAAATACTGATAAATCATTTACAATATCTTAATGAGTTTACACATTGTGACAAGTAGTTTTAGGTCTTTGAGAGTTAAGTATCATGTATCAATCATGAAGTTATCTAAGATTTATTTCATTATATGATGGTGAAGCAGTGAAGTTAAGTGCTGTGTGTTTTATAACATGATAGTTTCCATTAGTGCAAGGCTATTTATCAGGGACGGTGAGATTGGATGTGATAGGTTTCTGTAATCCCTTGGGAGATAAACCTTTCAAAGCCAGCCAATGTGTATCCAAAGTCAGTGTTGAAGCTGTAAAAAAAAAGTGGCTGTTAAATTAGGTTAAGAGCTACAATTGATAGGCTTCTGTTACCATCTGCTGCACTCATTTATGAATATTATTTTTAAAAAATCACTAACACTTTTGACCTTCATATGATCACATATTTCTGTGAATAGTTCAGACATTAAGGTGTGAGCAGAACTAAGAACCATGGTTATTTTCAGAAGCAGATTAAATTGAGGAAGAGTTGTAGTTTGGATGCTGTGATGTTCGTAGTGAGGCCAAAATTATAAAAGTGACTATTTCTGATAGCTTTGAATTTTTACATCGATGTGGTTTGTGGGATGTGAGGAAGGGTGGGTGGCTGCTGTGGGTGAGTACAGCTCCCTCTCTTCTCTCCTTAGCCGCAATGCAGTGCAGCACTCACAGCCTTTTACACCTTGAAAGATTATTGTCAACACTTGTGCTGTACACATCTTCCCTTAAGGTTAATATAGTAAACTTTTTTGCTGTGTACACAAGCAAAGAAAACACCCCAAACTCCTTCAGTTTGTTTTTCATTCTTTATTTATCTGTTTCATATTGCATAATCTCAGCAGTTTATACATAGCACAGTCATCATTGTCCTAGCATTGCAGACCAGAGGAGTGAGATACTGCAGCTCACCTGTCGGGAGAAGCTGCGTTAAGGTGCACAACAAGCAAATTCAAGTCTTTCTTACTACCTGTAAATATAATATAGACATTTGTGTGTCCTTAAATATACATTTTTATGTCACAATCTTTAGCTTAATCTTTAGCTTTTGACATCTCTACCCTTGAAGGCTTGTCAGGTACAGGCTCCAGCGGTGTCTGTCAGGGGGATTCAGTTTAAATGCACTTGTTTATTAATAAGGGCAGTCGTCACATTCAGATAAAGAGTTTAGAGCATTCTGCATTCACTACAGTCATACATCAGAAGCATCAGGGGTGTGTAATGGCCATACTTGGGAGCGGGGTTTATTTGCTACAGAAGTCACTATTGCTTACATACCGTTACCTGCTTTGCTTTAGACACTGAAGTGCCGGTCTGAACAGCTGGGCTGTCCTGCTTGTTGCCCTGCCCTCCCCTCCCCCCCGCAAAGTTCTTTGGCATCTCCACCTCCATCTCATTGCCTTACCCTGAAACAATGTGCCAGTCTCACTTCTTGGCCTTCTCCTCCTTGCTGTCGGTGCTAGAAGACTTCTCAGCTTTCTCAGTCTTTGCTCCCTCTTTCACTTCCTTACTGTCAGCTGCTCCTTTACTGCTCTCCTTTTTCTCCTCTGGTTTCTTCTCCTCTTTCTTGCTCTCTATTTTCTCAGGCTCTGCTTTAGGTGCAGGCTTTTCCTCTGGTTTCTTCTCCACTTTCTTGGTGTCTGTTTTCTCAGGCTCTGCTTTTGGGACAGGCTTTGCCTCTGGTTCGGCCTTCTCTGATTTAGGAGCAGAGGGTTTCTCCTCCTTGGAAGGGGGAGCACTATCCTTAGGCTCGGGCTTTGGGGCAGGTTTATCCTCTGCGGGCTTGGAAGGAGCAGCAGGTTTGGAGGCCTCATCCTTCTTTGGCACTTCTTCAGCTTTGCTCTCTTTCTTCACGTCAGGTTTGTCAGACTTCTCTGCTTTGCTCTCAGGTTCTTTCTCCTTAGCCTCTGCCTTTTTGTCCTCCTTCACAGGCTGCTCTTTCTCCTTCTTTTCCTCTTTGATGGGCTTTGGCTCCTCCTCTTTCTTCTCTTCTTTAGGGGCATCTTTTGCAGGCTTGGCCTTCTCTTTTTCAGGAGACTTTGGTTCAGGGCTCTTATGAGGGGGAGACTTAGGTTCAGGGGATTTGCTGGGTGGGGATTTTGACACAGGTGACTTGGACTCGTCTCCTGTAGGTGATTTGACAGCAGGAGACTTTGCAGGTGATTTGGGCATTGGAGATTTGGCTGCTGGTGATTTAGATTCTGGTGATTTTGGTGGAGACTTTGATTCTGGTGATTTGACAGCAGGAGATTTAGGTTGGGGAGATTTGGAAGGAGGGGAGGCATCCTTTTCTGGAGATTTGGCCTTCTCGTCTTCCTCACCTGCCTCTTCTTCCTCTCCCTTTTCTTTCTCCTCTTCTTCCTTTTCGTCATCCTTCTCTTCCTCTCCTTCTTCTTCCTTATCTTCCTCTTCTTCCTCCTCCTCTTTGGTTTCTGCATCCTCTTCTTCCTCTTCTTCCTCTCCTGCCTCTTCTTCTTCATTTCCCTCTTTCTTTTCCTCCTCTTCCTCCTCCTCATCAGCCTCCTCTGTCACTTCTGTCACCTGGGTTTCATCTGTCTGTTCCTCCACAATGACTCTATCTGAGATTTCCTCTCCTTTCATTTTTAAGTGGGTAGAGATCCTGCCCTCCAGGTAGGAATATGGACTTCCTCCTGACACAAAACGGTTCTCCTCTCCCTCAAGTAGTTTCCTATTTTGAAGATGAACACATGTAGGCCACATTCAATGTTAGTTTCTTCTGAGAGAAATAAAAGTAAATGATTTCAGCAATATTAAATGCTGACTAACCTGTATGCAGCAATTTCAATATCAAGAGCCATCTTCACATTCAGCAGCTCCTGATAGTCTTTCAGCTGGCTGGCCATCTCCCATTTAGTGGTTTTCAGCTCACTATCCAGCTGATTAATGGTCTCCTGCAAAACAGTCATTTAAACACATTATACAAATTAAATGGCAGTGTTTGTGCAATCTTCCACCCACATATGAGAGGGATGTCTAATGTCCTACCTGTAGTGAGAGGAGGTCATCATGGTGTCTGTCTTCACATTCCATACGCTGTCTCTCTAGGGACTCCTTAGTTCCCCGCAGAGTCTCCAACTCGATGGTGCGATTCTGCAGCTGGCGACGGTACTCTGCAATCTCATCCTGGGTGCCACGGATTGCATCCCGGTTGGACTTAGCAGCCTCAGACAGACGGTCCACACGCACTACAAGAAGTGTAAACACACAGATATGACTTGGAAAATAGTATTTGCTGCATTACACCCCTAACTATTTTTAATACGATATTCATGCACAAAATGTTTACATTGTTATGCACATTTCACCTTTCCTCTGTCCATAAGACCTCAGAGGACAGATAGACACCACTGGGGGCCTTTGTAACCTTGACAACGTCCATCAGTCAGTAGTCTGACTCAGCTCTCTCCCTTTGCCAGGCTTCAACAAGCCTCACTGCTGCAGTCAGCTGGATACCTCACATAGAAGGTCACTCTACTTTGGCCTTTTATTGATGACATCAAGTCAGCATGTTGATGTACCTTAAGGGTCAATGTATAGATCATACAATCCTGTAGTGTGCAGTCCAGCTTTTGTTTACATGAAGTCTTTGTTGACTTTAGTACTGTTTCACAAAAGTCAGCAGTGTCATCTGATCCTATGTCTATGTTTTATCCTCTGTGGTGGTAACAGAGGATTGGTTACTGCCTTGCCTTATGTCTGCTTCTCATGTCAGTATCTCCAATTTATTTAAAGGCTGAATAAAGTCCAGTGATAATGCACAGATGATAGTTTTGAAAGCCTAGGGCTAATGATGGTCCTGTCTTACCTGCCCAGCATGAACAATGACCTTGACAGATTGAAGCTATTCTGTTTGGAGAGGCTATGGATCAAGGTAAAGTTCAACAAACAGAGGCACACAGCACACATGCAAGAACACACCCACTATCACCCCCAATGAGAGTGCAAATTAATCTTAGCCTCTTCCCTGTGTGCTGTTTCACTCCTGCAGTGCTGCTTTAAGTAAAAATCATGGGTCTGCGGCAATGATGCACCCACAGAAGGGCGCGCCATCTAATTTGTATACCACTGAAGTCTTTATCTTTTAAGGTTATATGAATCAATTATCTGCATAGACATAGACTATTTTTCAGTACACAAAGATCCATTGTTATTTGTGCAGTATTAATCTTTCAGGCTGGTATAAACATTTATTTGTAAAGTTACGTGTCAGTTTTTTGTCAAAATGAGGACTCTGCATTCAGCAGCGGTGCCAGTCTGTTAACAAAATATGTGACGCTAAAACTGTGCTGTGTCCTCAAAAAATCTCCATACTATGTTTTTGCATCAGGTAGAGGAATAACCTATGTGACAGTCAATTTCACATGTACATCACCAGTGAGTGACTTCAGCACCACGGACAGAGACTTTTGCGCGTGCACATGTGTCTTGTTCATTACAGAAGTTAGTTGGTTTTGGTTGAGATTTTACTGACCCTTAAACCATTCCTCCGCGTGTGTGGCACTCTTGGTTGCGTGACTGTCCAGCTGTGCGCGGATCTCTCGCAGTGCGGTGGTGACGTCCGCTTTGAGCGAGTCTCGCAGATCAAAGCTCACCTGCGCGCCCTGAATCTGCGCGAGGAGCTCGGCCACTTCTTCTTCGTGGTTCTTTTTCAGGAAATCAGATTCCTCCTCCAGGGCTCGGAGCTTCTTGTCCAACTCGAGCCTTGCCAGCCGGCACTCCTCAACATACTTCTTCATGGCGCGTGCGGCGGCCTCCAACTCTTCCCGGTTGCGCGCCTCATCTTCCAGTCGGGCTCGCAGGTGCTGGATGTCTTCC
Organism: Siphamia tubifer; assembly: GCA_020466265.1. Classification (NCBI taxonomy): domain Eukaryota; kingdom Metazoa; phylum Chordata; class Actinopteri; order Kurtiformes; family Apogonidae; genus Siphamia; species Siphamia tubifer. The sequence goes on along the minus strand of CM035791.1, from coordinate 36,613,501 downwards.
TCCAGGTGTTCATGCTCTAGAGCAGTGCGGGCTTTCTCTCCGGTCAGCTGTTGCAGGAGACCCCTCAGGTCGCCCAACTCTCTCTCATAGTGCTCGCCCACAGAGGCGCGCCCAGCCTGGTTCTGTCGCAGCGCAGCCGCCTCGGCCTCCAAGTTGCGGTTGTGCATCTCCAAGTTCCGCACCTTGTCAATGTAGCCGGCGAACCGGTCGTTCAGAGCCTGAAGAATCTCTTTCTCGCTTCTACGTGTCATGTCACCGTTGAAGGTATCCACGCTGTCAACGGAGGGCTGCTGGCTGTACGTCAGGCGGCGGCGCTGTGAGTGGAAGCCGCTGGAGGACACGGAGGCCGGCCGAGCCTTGCGGTACGCAGTCGGCCCAAAGTACTGATGGTCCACCGTGAAACTCATGTTGGCGGGAACGGAGGAGAAGTGACTGCAGCAGGAGGGGAAGAGTTGAGCTTATATAGGAGGGAGGGAAAACTCAGGAGTCAGCACCGGGATGTTCTGTTGTTAAAGAGATATCACCTCAGGTTCAGAATCACTCACATGCATGACATGCACAGAGCTGTGTTCTCTTTAAATCATGAAGTGTATTTTCACTAAACAACGAACCTGCAACTTCTCTATTGTATTTCATGCAAACTATTGTCAAACATCACTTTTCATTTCTTTCCATTTGAGAGTCTTTTGTGCATAAAAACACTTGAGAGAAAAAATAAATCTTGCTTGGTGACTGAAAATGAACTGTTTTATTACACTATTACACATCTGGACACTGCAGAACTTTAATACTCATGAATTAGTATGTATTGTTTCAGATAGTTGTGGAAACCTTAATTTTTGTACTCGATATTTTACCCTCCTGAAATATGTGTAAACTAATTGTGTGAGTGTCCGGTGTGTTCTGCTGATGCTCTATAGCTTCACTGCTGCAGTGTGAGTTTGCAGATCCACGCAAAAGCCCCTGGGGCGCAAGTCAACCACGGAGCCATTGACAGTCTCTCCTCCTCTTTTCATCCACTCACACACGCTTTCTGACACACACAAAACAAAACAATTAAACGTTTGCTTGTGTACGTGTTTTTTAATAATAGCATAAATATCTCATATTGTCAGCCAGTGTCTTTTGCCTGTTTTATGTGCCAGAAAACACACAATTCATCTCCAGATGTGCAAAGCCACTTTCAGGCCAGGCAGAAACCCACAGCAATGATTCTAAATAACAAAAATAAATTAATTGGCCTACATAAAAAATAATTGAATGAACAAGTAAATGCAGTAGGAGTAGAAAACCCCAAACTTTACAGTTCATACAGGATGTTGTTACTGAGCTACGATGATACAGCATTTACGCAAACTGTGTCTGCTGATCCAAAGGGATGTCTGATCTGAGAATACCAGAAGAAGAGCACGTACAGCACCTATTGATTACTCAGATACAGGGTGACTGAGTTTACCTTGCATACCTTAAAGGAGCAGAGAAAAGTGTATATGCCTTCTCCTTGAGATCTGTTGAACATCAGATGGGTCAGCACTGTCATTTCTCTGTATCAGCTGTTCCTCTTCTCTGTATACATGTGTGTTGTCAGTTCAATGACAAAGAGGGGACCACATGGCACCGAAGCCCTAAGCCTGCTCTCCACCTGCTCTGACATGTGGTTCTTTAGAAAATGTTCTTTAATATCCTTTCTTACCAATTAGCCCACTGTTATTTTCACAAACACTGCATTATGAGCTGATGCTGCATATTCCAATGAAACATATTCTTGCAGTACGGTTTGTATCACATCTCAGAAGTCCCAGGAGATGAGAAGGAGGCAGGGCAGAAATAACATGCGTCATACAAATCCCTCCCCCTGGACTGCCTTTATGTTTTATAAATGAGGATAATGGAGCAGAGTGGGCAGAATTGCAATGCTGTGAAGATTTCATGTTCTCATGTTCCTTAACACATTGTAAATTAAGCCATTTGCAAAGAGCTGAAGTCTACATACACAGTCAAATTTTGCAGTGTTAAATCAACACTTAGAGAGTTTATTTAACTTCTTCTGGAGTGTATTTGGTCCCATTGTCTCCAAATTAACACTGCAAAATCTATAGTGTAAAGATGGTCAGTTCTTGTGTTGTAATATCCCTAAAGAAACGCTTGAAAAGATATTTAGTATTATAATGAAAATATTTGAAAATTATGTGTGGATTAATGTGTGGATCAATGATCAATAACGACATAAGGTGGAAGTTTTAAATATTTTGTCTCCTCGTATTTAAAGATTATATAGATTGTTGTAAATAGAATATTTCCGTGTGAGCTTATGTCAGAGAGCCAAGTAACAGAAACAGTCCAGGAACAGCCCATAAACAAAACAAATTTAGACATCACTGGATTATAAAAGGGGTGTCTTAAATACTGCATTAAATAATTATTTATAACAAGTATTGTCCAAACCTTTACACCAATGCTTGACATCATGCCATGTAAATGGCATTGAAAGCTCAGTTGGATGCTTTTCCTTTGCAATGACCTTGTCATTGAAAAGATGGATGGAAAGAGAGGAGGCAGGAAGGAGTAGGCAGAGATGGAAAATAGCACAATCGATGCAGAGGAAATTGCCAGAAAATTTTTTAACTCTGAACCAGAGAAATGAAATACATAAACAGGAAGTAAAGTTCTTTCATGCATGTGTGTGTGTCCTGAATACATGCATGCATATTAATGTGGTTGTAAGAGTGTGGATAGGGGCGGTGGTGGGGTGTTTCCTCATTTTTCCACTGTGTTATATTTAGGGCTTTCTGTGATTTGAGACCATGACAGACAGGCAGAGGCTGTGAAGAAGCCACACAGCAGCAGGGGTGAGGAAGTGATGATGCTCTGGAGGCCTGACTGAGGAGGAGAGAGGAGAGGACAAGGCCTTGGGTGAGAAAAGAGGGAGTCACCTTGGGAGGGACGACCAGAAAAATGGCTGTCCTGGCAGTCTCAAACATGACTCAGCTATAATACAATTAAAGGCCTGTCATTGTGTTTACTTGCTTTGGATAAGTATTTGTGTGGAAGGACATGCTTGTGTGTGCATATGTAAGCGGTGCAGTATACCACGTGTGGACAATGCTGTTTTGCAGGAATGGATGCCATATATCAATGCCTACTTAAATGAAACTGTATATTTTCATGTGTTCATTGGTAATTCAAAGGTTAATGACCACATGCAGAAAGTCGTGTCCAGTCTGAATTTAGAATCTGGGATATTCAATGACTGAAGTTTCCAGAACACTATTTAACATATCTGCTATAGCACCATCTGCTGGACACACAGCAGGTTGTAGGTGTAGTTTTGGAATGCGGCCACAGGGGGCAGCACCGCCTGTTGGAAATCTTCTATACTTCCTGTCTACTAGACGGTAAATAAGACTGACGAGGGAAACTTTAAACAAATGACAACAGATGTATGACAAGACAGCTGCTTTAATGGCGCAGAAATTATATGAACCTGTTTCTTTGTTGGATACATGGGTCCAAGAAAACAACAATTTGGTGAACAAATGGAAGGTAGGCTAACATGATAACAGCTATAGCCTCTTCAGCCATATTAGTTTATGTAGCTTCAAACCTAAATGTTTATTATATGATTGCATTAACTACATGGAAATGAATGCTAATTGTGTCTTATTTATCACATTAAAATACTTTCTGTGCTTTTAGATAGTCACAAACTGCTGTGTTATAGTCTTGATATAACGTTCAACAATTCATCATATGAATGAAGTTACCTCTCACCTCAGTGTGAAAACTGTTTAATTTTTGCATCAAAACATTGCTTCTGAATTTTTTATTACACATAATATGATTTTATATATCTATATTCGCTGCTATATATTGCCATTCTTGACTTATTTCACTTTTTTTTACTTGAATTTTAAATATTTGTCATTCCATTGTTTATAATGATGTTATATCATACAATTATATAAAACTAATCCCTAAGTCAGCCACGAACAGGACAGTGTGCATCAAATTTCACCCTGACACAACTTTATGAAAGTAGGCTATCAAGTTAATTTAAAATGATTCTACTTCTTAACACAACAGATGTGTAGCAATTAAGTAATATTGTAAGATATTGCAGTTATGTTTTTCCATCTGTTTTATATTCAATAATGTGAAAACTGCAAGGTATGTAAAACTTTATAATGTGAAATCTTAGATACACAACACACAAACAATAAAAGTAGATACTGCTGAAAATTACATTACCCATGACTGGGAATGCAGTGATCAGAATTCGGCACTGGGGAGTAGAATTTTGCACAACAGACATCAGGTAAAGGTATCTGTATGACAAATACATGTAAATGAAATGCAGTGGAAAGTGTTATAAATGTACAGTATGTTTAACTTTAAAACTATTTTAAGCAAATATACAGTTCATTACCATTCCTGCTTATTGTCAAAGTAACAGATTTGCTTTCATCTCATCATTTTAGCAACAAGAGAAGGGAATGACTGCTTGGAGCCAAGACCAGAGCAGCCTAAAATGCCTTTCCTCTGAGTTTCACAAACTTTTGATGAAAATCCAAGGTGCTCCATTGCTCTCTTAAAAATGTTAATTTTAGGCCTCTTTTTTGGGGTTTTTTGTTTTATTTTATTATTATTATTATTTATTTATTTATTTTACTTTTGAGCAATCGATCTTTTATCTTTATTTTACCTGATCTTTATCTTCATGTCTGATGTATTCCATGGCCCTCACTTTCAGGTGTGCCTCCTCTTCCGGATCACACTCAGTTGGAGCTGACAGTGACATACAATGCCTGTGTCTACTCTGTTGCTCTATCACAGTTTTCAGAAGCAGAACTGCTGTTGACACAAGCCATCGAGAGAGGTAGGCCTGCTGAGAGTTAACAACAGAATCATACATTGAGAGATCTGTATCCATTGTCAAGTCTTCTAACTATTATTAACTGTTACTGTTTCTGCAGTTTTTCAGAGGAGTGGGGAGAAACCTGTCTCTTCAGACCCTCCTGTGATTTGGAGAAAAATCATGACATCACTGAAAGACACAGATTTACATGTCTTCATCCACTGGCTTCTCTGTGTGCAGTGGGCAATCTGGCTGGCTACATGCAGGCTAAAAATGATTCAGGAGCTTCAGGTAAGATACTGTTTCTTTTGGTGCATTACTACCTCACCTGTTAAGTGTTGTGTCTTCCTAACTGATTTCTTTTTTTCCTTTATGGAACTCTTTGTGTTATTTTATGTTGGAGACAATGCCTCATACCAGCCACTAATCAGTAAGTGGTTAAATCCCACAAACTAAATAGAAAAAAAATACTTAGATATTTTTATGAAAGCATCCTAGAAATGTGAACATTCTTTTGAACATCTGAGGTTTCCTTCATCTCTTGTTTTACCAATATATATATATATATATATATATATATATATATATATATACTGTATATATATATATATATATATATATATATATATATATATATATATATATATATATATATATTTTTTTTTTTTTTACAAATTACATTACATTTTTAAGAGAAAGCTACTATGTCCACAATTGCGTGTTAAAGATTGTAGCCTATGATACGATCAAGGAGAATAAAAATGTTACTGCAGCATGTATATGTTTATAGGTGAGTCTTACAGGATTAGTCATATGAATTACTTCTCAGCATTAAAGAAAAACTCCATAGGTTTTTTTTTGTTTTTCTTTGTTTCTAGGAGGACTTGTGTTCTGTGTTTGATTCACTCAATACCGAAGTACATAATGACAGGTGGAGGAAGGGGAAGTCACCTGACACTCCACTGTTGGTGTTGGACCCAAGAAAGCTTGTTGAATTATTGCGTGTCTGCACTTTAATTGCTCAAGGTCAGCAACATTAATAGCTTTTTAACTCTATTTTCCGGAATGTAATATTATACAGTGCCTATGCTGTAGAGTTAATATCTGCTTGAGTGGCAGCCTTTGATGTAGCCTTCTAGTAAATATCCTCTCCTGCTTATGCTAGTAAAATACATTTTATTAGACAGAAGTAGGGTACATACTGTATTCCAATGATGCATTAATACTGTATAATTCCTGTGTTTGTATTATTAACCTCAAATTTGGTCTGCCTTCTGTTTTATTTATCAAGGTGCAGAAAACCTGAGTGAGGGTGAGAGTTCAGAAGCTCTAAATGATCTACAGAATGCGTCCTCCTTGCCAGCTCCCAGGACACTAGTTGCCTACACACACCTCCTGTCAGGCTCCTGCTTTGCACACATGGTACACAAAAATACAAAACACACTCTGCAGGACTCTTTCATGAAAAAAACAAACGAACAAAAAATCCCGATCTGTAACAGTGTGTTTTATTTATTTTACTCCCCAGAGCCACCCTCACATGGCACTGCAGTGTTATAGGAAGGCACTGGAAATTGACTCTCATTGTGTATGTGCTCTTTATCAGAGCATGCTTGTCTACAGGCAACTGAAAAACACAACTGCTGAGATACAAGCGCTTCGGTTGCTGCACTCAGTAAGTCACACAGATCTTGTAAGCATACTGCAGATAGAGGGGAAACAAGACAAAAATACATCTGTGGCTCTGTATAAAAAGATAAATTTTTTAAATTTTGCATATATAGTGCCTATTTTTTAGTTATGCGACTTAAAACAATCCCTTTCAGACATATGTGAGTGGACCAGTATACTGAAATAGGAAACCTTCCTTGTCCCTCAGGCTTTGATGTTGCTGTCTGCTACAGAGCCTGTTATAGCAGGTACCCATCTCCTGTCCCCATCTCTACTGCTCCGCAGCCAATCACTGAGCAGCCTCCTCTCAGTCCCCTCTGCCCTCTCTGTCCTTCACAGTCTGGCTTTGAAGTGTGTGCTCTATGGAAGGTGAGAAGACTAGCTTGTCGCTGTCTGTTAGTCTCTTACACTGACACCTGATCACTGCTAAAAATAACACAACATAGATTAAGATAATAATAGCACACATATAGTTTACACTGTATTCTTTTGTAAAATGGCTGTAATCCTTGTTTCTTTAGAGTGTCAGAAGGAGTAGAGAATTATCTGGACCTGCTTGCTGTTCTTCACACAGAAGATCAACATCAAGTAAGATTTTAACATTAACAACAGGTAATACAGTTTTAAGCTCATTATGAATGTCTAAATTATTCAGTTAAGATCTGAAGAGTAAAATACTATTATATGTCCAAATAGTAAGAAGTTACTAATGAAGTGCTGTGGTGCCAAAGAAATGCCTCAGTCTGCAAATCTTTTGCTCCAGATGTTAGGGAACATGCAGGTTTTGTGCAAATCTTAACAAAAATTATTATAAAATGTTTTAAAATTTATTTATGTGAAAATTCAATAAAAATATGTTAGTCATATGAATTATCGTGACTATGGAATGTTATATATATATATATATATATATATATATATATATATATATATATATATATATATATATATATGAAATTTTTATTTATTTTTGAGCGTTCATTGAGTCAACAGTTCCTGTTGGAAGTTGATCTGAATCTTTATCCTTCTTGAAAAGGGAACCTGTTTGTCTACCTCTAACAATAAGCCCAGTTCATTTAAACATTTTGTAGGTGTTAAGTGATAAATGAACAGGTTAAGTACCAGGAAAGATACACCATCTTAGGTCCATCTAAAAGATAAGAGTTTATCAATATTTGATTGGTGTACGTCTTTGTCACAGGTGAGTTCGGAGGCTCTTCCCCTCCCTAGGTTACCTGAACTCTACCTAGAGGCTGGTAGTGCCTTGCTCATGATCCAGCGGCCGGGTGATTGTATTACACTGTGTGAGGAAGTAATCAACAAAACACAGGACCTCCTGCCAGAGAGGGTGGTTTTAGAGGAGCCAGAGCAGAAGGATTAGGCCAAAAATGTGGATGTATGTGCAGAGCATGAGGACAAGGTGAAGATGCTTCTCTGGTCTGGAGCTGCGTATCTTCTCCAGGGACATTGCCACACTCATCTGAAGGACTGGAAAGAAGCCATAACTCACTACACAAGGTCTGTGAAATGCAGTCATCTGTACTTCTACTGTCACTTTTACTGCTGTTAAAAAAAATGAACATCTTATTCTGCATTGCAGGTGTATGAACCTTCTGGTGAAGGTGTTCTTTAAAAAGACTGGTAAGTACTCTGGTATAAATCGTACATCAATTGAAATCTCCCTTTTCACATAACTTCCATCCACATTCTGTCTCCAAATGCAGGATGTCAGCCACAGATCCTGAGTGCAGATATAGTTGATAATCAGGGCACAGACCTATGTGTCCTCCAGAGGCTAAAGGGTCTTTCACTCTGTGGTAGAGGCATTTGCTTCATACAGACAAATCAGCTCAGAGAGGCACTGAGAGACCTTCAGCTCAGTCTGCAGGCATTCCCAGGTATGTGCACCACAGCTCTCACTTAATGAGCTATGTAGCAGAGCTTGACTCTATTTTTGACACAGGATTACTGCTAGTGCACTATTACAGTGGTAAATTGTTGAATAGAGTCAAGTTAAGAAGAGCCATTCACAGGTGTTTTGGTCTTTTACTTCGGGTTCATTATTAGCAAGTAATCTATTTATTTTTCTCTTTATGTTTTTCTGGTTATTTTCACATCTGATACCAATTCCACTTATTACTAGTTATTGATATTTTATCAATATTTATTTAGTATCAGCTTTCAATTTCACCTGTAACAATTTTATTTAGTACTTATTTATACCTGCCTCCCTCCCTCTAGCACCTCTGTACATCTCCAAAATTAAATAAATAATACAAAATATAGACATAATAGCCATCGACTGAAAAGAAAAAGTAATAGCAATAATGATGATTATATACATTCTTTGAAATAACTAAATGGAGGAATTCTAAACACTCAATGTTGCTAAATAAATATTATTTCATTTCAGTGTTGATAGGTTATTACTCATGATGTATAACCAGTCAGATAGTGCGGTAAGCAGGATATTGATCAGAACCATAAATAAAAACAGAGATAACTGCATCATATGCAAAGTACATCTATTTAAAGCCATCCAAAAAATCAATACGTGTAATTAGAAAGATGTGAATATTGGATCTAATAATTGAATGCCTTGTATATGGCAGCAGTTGCTATTCATTTGTTATACTGCATACAAACATACTTACAGAGTAAAACACAGGCAATTGACACAAAAGGGAAATAACATGAGGGGCTGCTGAATAGTTTGAGGAAAATAATGTTAATCATGGTGTGACCACACTCACTAACATCATTAGAGTACATTTAACATAATTTTTTCAGCGGTCACATGAATACAACAGAATAAAATAATAAGCATTTTAGTAACATTGTATATGCAAAAGGCATTAGAAACTAGGCCTATGCAGTCGTCTCCAACTGCTAAAGATATATCTCCGAAACGCAATGTTTATCTTTTGCTTATCTTACGTGGTCCTTGGCTGGTGCATATAATCATTGATGTACTGTATGTGCTGTCAGAGTGTGTGGGTGCTGGCCTGTGGTGTGGTGAAGTACTGTGGAGGCTTGGCAGGAGAGAGGAGGCAGCAGCCTGTTGGGAAAATACGTGGAGCTTCACCACACAATCCACCACTGAGTAAGACAACTGTCATTCTCATATTCATTATCATGTCTCATTCAATGATGTGTACCGCTAAGCCTTTGTTACAGTTGAGTAGATTACGTGGTTACATGTAATTGAGTCCAATTTCATCAGCGCATTGGTGATAAAATGTGTTTGACTATTGACTTGAAGACTTGCATGTGTTTTGTGTTGCAGGAGTATTCGATTGTACTCGCAGGAACCCCAGACTGGCCCTTTGCTGGACTCCACAGAGATTCGACAAAGAATACAGGGACTCATTCCAACTTAACTGGACTATGAAGACTTGCTGAAAAGAAAGATTTGTCTGAGTCACCATAATGAGCCTCAGAGATTATGGACAAAAAAGACAGCATTCTTAAAGAACTTATTTCTTTTATAAATAAAAATACAATGTGATTGATAAAATTTGTGTTTTTATGCATGGATGCTTTAAAATGCTTTGTGTATAATTTGTTGTAAAATTGCTGCTACAACAAATTTAATATATGCAGCTACAACAACAACAACACGGTTTTGTGTTGTTGTTGACATTAAAAAGATAAAAGAAGACATTAAGCAGACAAATGTTATACTTTTACGAATCTTTAATATCAACGCGGTACACACTTATTGGATCAATGCGTTTTATTGACAAGTGAGCCAACCAATCAGCGGAAAGTCAACGAAAATAGTTACACTCTACTCATTTGCCATTCGCCAAATTTCCACAATATTCTCGCGCACGTCAGAATGAAAGATTGTCATTGGCTGTCACAGTTGAGGAGCTATAGCTGACCAATCAGACTGTAGGAAGCATTCAGCTCACGGTATAACTAAAGAAAAGCACGGAAACTGGTGCTCTTTCGTGTGAAATCACTGAGAACGTTGAGTAACGAGAACCGGTTAAGCTCCAAACATTTAGCTAGAATTTCTTATTTATTGATAGTAATCCAGGAGGACGACCATGGCTTCGGGAGGGGAGTAAGTACAACCCGTTTTAACCTTATTGAATTACGTGTCTTTAAACAATGACCACTAGTAAAACAATTTAAATGGCTAACATCACTTCAGAATACGTTAGTTTGTTACCGAGTTTGCTAGCAGGAGAGCTAATGAGGTCAGTTACTTCAGCCTCCGCACTTTGTCCGCTGGTTGAAAAGCCTTGTATTAAAGATCCACTGACAGTGGATTTATTATTCTGGTGGATGGTTAACTGTGATTAAACTGTTGTCATATACACATTGATAATCGGTCAGCTAACGTTACGGTTTTGAGTTAGCCAGGTGTATAACAGTGGCTCGACAAAGCGCAGTCATCGCTGTCGTGTTAAAATGCTAACGCTAGCTTAGCAACATTTTCAAGGCCAAAACCATCCTCCATCATGCTGATAGGTTGGCCTATCTGCCGGCTAATATCCTGTCTAGATTTGGTGTCTAAGTTTCAAATATATGAGTGATAACGTTGATCGGAACATGGCTATCTACGAACGAAGCGATATAATGTGCCAGTCATCAGTCAATGCTACCTCGCTAGCCAGCATTGACTGCTAGCAATTGGGTGACTATTACTGTACAGCATGGCTAACGGGCTAACAAGCTAATTCATTCTAGCTGATAAACAATTTACTTGGGCTCTGTTTTGGTTTTAGCTAAGCAGTTGTGAAAAACATACCGATATCAGTGGTATTCAGCATACGGTTGCTCCGGTATTCGATTGTCTTAAAGGCACGGTAGAGATGTAGTGTTGGTGTTTGTTGAGTTAGATTACCTAGCTAACGTTGGCTAAGTAAGTTTTTTTCTAATTCTTTTGCTGTGTCATCTGGGTTCGCTTGCTCGCCAGTCAGTTAGCTGACTACGCTAGCATTAGCATGCTAACTACATGAAACAGAAACTACAAACCTTTCCAAATGATTTTGAGAAATACTTGTCACCATTTTAGATATACTAATGGATGTGTATATGTGTATAAGTAAACACTTACTTTTATTTGAGTGTTGTGTAAAGGACCTGTTTGCGCTCGTTATAGCGATACGATCTCAATTATTCATAATTATTGGTTTCTTTTAGTATGAATTATGTAGAAGCCAATATTATTATTTCAAATTATTACATGCATGAATATTAATACTGTAGCATTTAGATGTGTGTCTGTGTGTGTATGTATGTCACACATTTTTAAAATGTTAAACCAACTTTTAGAAACACAATGTTATAATACACAAAACACAAAGCTATCCACTTTAAATGGTACTTAAGATAATTTTAAATAACTTGTGATCCTTCCTTAATGTCTGTTCCCCCTTCACAGACGAGTTGATCTTGCATTTAAAATTAGTCTGGTTCAAATGGTCTCTGTTGTCGTGAATAAGGATGTACACCTGTACTGATAAAACGGACCACATGGATGGCCTAATGAAGGAAACTTTACAATATCCCACATCTTGGCCCATTGAATGAGACACTCAGAGAATAGCTGAAGTAAATGTTTTCAATGTTGTTTGATATTAAGTTTCATTTCATGTGGACCATAACAGCGAGGATTTATTCCAAAAATATTTGGTGATCAGTAATATCATTTTAGTAGCCATTTCTGATTTCAAAACAGAATATTATTTTAACTTGATGTGAATGTTTCTCATCATAGATCCAAAAATGATGATCTAGCCACTGCAATTCTCAAACAGAAGAACAGGCCCAACAGACTGATTGTTGATGAGTCCATCAACGAAGACAACAGTGTGGTCTCCCTTTCCCAGGTAAAAGGAGAAAATAAAGTAATTCATGCCTGAAAACTCAATCAGGGATTGTTTCCAGTGTTTGGAAACAACTGCTATTGATTTTGTTAGTGTTGTACTATGGAAAGGCCAAATTTAAGTTTTTGTTTTCTTTCTCTTTTTTTTTTTTTTAAGACTAAAATGGATGAACTGCAGCTCTTCCGTGGAGACACAGTGCTGATGAAGGGAAAGAAGAGGCGAGAGACTGTGTGTATTGTGCTATCTGATGACACCTGCTCTGACGAAAAGGTCCGCATGAACAGGGTGGTCCGCAACAACCTGAGGGTCAGATTGGGTGATGTTATCAGGTAATGAAACCTCCCATTTGGAGAAAAAGGCAATCTCAATGTTCTTGCAAAGCTGTGTTTTAAGCGTTATATTTTCTCCAGCATTCAGCCATGTCCTGATGTGAAATATGGAAAGAGAATCCACGTCTTGCCAATAGACGACACAGTAGAAGGAATCACTGGTAACCTGTTTGAGGTCTACCTTAAGCCATACTTTCTAGAGGCTTACAGGCCAATTCGCAAAGGTCAGTACAGCCTCTTAAGTGCCGTTAGACGTCTTTTGCATGATCTGGTTGACTAGATGCATCACAGTGTTGCTCTCTTAGTTGTATAATTAACATGGTTTCTTTATTATTTGTGAAGGTGACATTTTCCTGGTCAGAGGAGGTATGCGTGCTGTCGAGTTCAAGGTGGTAGAGACTGATCCATCACCATACTGCATTGTTGCTCCTGATACAGTCATTCATTGTGAGGGAGAACCAATCAGGAGAGAGGTGGGTCACAGGTCATTATTTGTGAAGTAGAATTCATTAAAAATCCCACTCGATTTGGATTAAACCCCTTTTTTATGTGCAGGATGAGGAGGAGTCCCTGAACGAGGTTGGCTATGATGACATTGGAGGTGTTAGGAAGCAGTTGGCTCAGATTAAGGAAATGGTGGAGTTGCCTCTCAGACACCCTGCACTGTTCAAGGCCATAGGTGTCAAGGTAATAAAACAATAAGTGATTTTATTTTGCATAGATAGCCCTCAATATGAAATTTTGTCTGTGTAAATTTTGGGAGATTTGTTCTGACACAAACCTCATACGATAATTCATGAAGTCTCGTATTAAGGCAGCATGACTGATTCGAAGAAGTTGTACAGTTTGCTGTGATATCAAATATGTGTTTCGTTTTTCTAGCCCCCACGTGGAATTCTGCTATATGGACCTCCTGGAACAGGAAAGACCTTGATTGCCAGAGCTGTGGCCAATGAAACTGGAGCATTCTTCTTCCTTATTAATGGTGTGAATAATATACCTATGAAGTTTTGTAATTGTTGGCTGTCCTGAGAATAGTCTTAGCTCTTCGTTGTGTTAGGGATTTGTTTTTTAGCAAAATATAAATGGTTGTTTCATGAAAGTACAAAATGCTCTTACTACTATTGCAATTTTCTGTTCTTTTTTTTTTACTCAGACTTTTGCTAAATCTGATAGCATGACATTATCTTCCTAAGATAAGTGCCCAAGTCATTTTTCAGGAAATGCAAAAAAAACACCTGAAATGTGAACTTGGATGTGTTTCTTTTAACCAGTAAAGTTTTAGTCATTTTAATAATTATTTTAGGAAGATGTCCAGTGTTACAAATGTTAGAAGTACATGTCATTACCTATGTGACACAACTGTCTTTGGTGATGCTGTCTATCCTTTTGTCTGGCCTGTTTGCCTAGAGTCTTATCTTGTGGCTTATGTGTGTTATTGAATAAATTAACCACTGTATGTAATATGTTGTATGTTTTTCAAGGCCCTGAGATCATGAGCAAACTTGCTGGAGAGAGTGAGAGTAATCTGAGAAAAGCCTTTGAGGAAGCAGAGAAGAATGCTCCTGCCATCATTTTCATTGATGAACTTGATGCTATTGCACCTAAGAGAGAGAAGGTGAATAGGGATAGAAAAATATTATTGGGTAGTTGAATAACATGTTTTTTTTCCTTTGGAATGTTTTCTTTTTGGAGAGTGTTGTTTTTACATATACTGTAGAATATATTTGATAGATTGCAGGTTTTCTAATCACTGAACAGGTGTTCATCCCCATTTCCAATAAAGACTCTAATATGTAGTTAATCATTATCAATCAAACTTTATTTATATATCACTTTTCATACATGGTGCATGTAGCACAAAGTGCTTTACATCAGACCCCCCTCCCCCATTATCATGCAATTGTAGGATAAGTTAAAAGATTTACAGAGTTAAAAAGAATAGAATAAATACATTAATAAATGAAATGTCAATTGTATGGTGATGCTGGATGTACTGTCTTTACAGACTCATGGGGAGGTGGAGAGGCGCATTGTCTCTCAGCTGCTGACTCTAATGGATGGTCTGAAACAGAGAGCTCATGTCATTGTCATGGCTGCCACCAACAGACCCAACAGCATTGACCCAGCCCTGAGGAGATTTGGTAACTTACCCGTGCATTATCATGGACTAGTGAATTTTTAATAGCTGCACAACCTTGTGCATTAGTGTTAGCTGCAGTAGACAAGTTTTTTTTGCCGTTCTGTCAATTACCAGTTGTCACGGTACAGTTCTGTTATTGTATATTGCACAGTAATATTTATATTTTATGTACTATTAAATATTTGTAGTAGATAATCTTATTTTTTATAGCATATGCAAAACCAAATCCTAGAATCATTTGTCCTCTGGATTATTGTCCCCAAAACGAATTGTAGACGTGATGGTACTGATGTTGGCTAATCTCTGTGTTCTCAACTGCAAATATTGACTGTAAGGGAAAATGATGGTTAAGAAATGAAATCACTCCCACCTAGACTTTTAATTATTGGTTTAATGTTGAGGTTTAGATTCGTAGTTTTGTTTGAGTCTTATATTTAGTATTTTGACATGGATGTTAAGTTGAATAGTTATGTGGTTCATTGTGGAATATTATCAGCATATTACTCAAATCTACGAGCCTATTGTTGGCGTATCTGCCTTTAAAATCCCCTCCTGGTTGTCCTCTAAACTGTACATTTGTACAACAGAATGTCTTCAATGTTCATATGTAAACCTCATACTCCTTCTAGGGCGCTTCGATAGGGAGGTGGACATTGGTATCCCTGATGCCACTGGCAGATTGGAAATCCTCCAGATTCACACCAAGAATATGAAGTTGGCTGACGATGTTGACTTGGAACAGGTCTGTGTACTTAATTCCTCTTTTCCAGTCAGGTGATGTCTCACACACTGCTCATGTGTTTATTATTACAGGAAACTGACGAAAACTAAACAAAGTTTGTCATTTGTTAAGAATCTGATGGTACTTGAACCAGTTCTGATATCTGACTTGGAACTGTTAATAATCAAGTAACTGAGTTTCATATGGGAAATGCACACATTTCAGATTTTATATGCTCTATGTTTATACCTTCTGAATGTGAAACTAGTGGAGGAAGTGCTTGTAAAACATAGCCGTCTTGGTCTTTCTGCAGGTAGCCAATGAGACCCATGGACATGTAGGTGCAGATCTGGCTGCTCTGTGCTCTGAGGCAGCCCTGCAGGCCATCAGGAAGAAAATGGACCTGATTGATCTTGAAGACGAGACCATTGATGCTGAAGTCATGAACTCCCTTGCTGTTACTATGGATGACTTCAAGGTATTCTGTAATCTCTTCTTTTATTGACACAATCAACAAATTTCAACACAGCTATAGGACTTTGTAACATATTTGCTGTTCTTGCAGTGGGCCCTGAGCCAGAGCAACCCATCTGCACTGAGGGAGACAGTTGTTGAGGTTCCCAACATCACCTGGGAAGATATCGGTGGTCTGGATGATGTTAAGAGGGAGCTGCAGGAGTTGGTGCAGGTATAAGTCCCCCTGAGAAGTAAGATTTAATGTTTTATATAGACTAATTGTTGGTCATACTAATTGTGTTTCCTTTCCATTGTAAAATGTAGTATCCAGTGGAGCATCCAGACAAGTTCCTCAAGTTTGGCATGACACCATCCAAGGGTGTGCTGTTCTATGGTCCCCCTGGTTGTGGAAAGACCCTCCTGGCCAAAGCCATTGCAAATGAGTGCCAGGCTAACTTCATCTCCATCAAAGGACCTGAGCTACTCACCATGTGGTTTGGAGAGTCCGAGGCCAATGTCAGAGAGATCTTTGATAAGGTGTGTAAAAGGACAGAATGTGACTGTTTTGCTGCATGTTAATATGTCAAAGATCCAAGAGTTTTGTCAGTGACGTGACATTAAGGATGACGTGTCTTCCGCTCCTAGGCTCGTCAAGCTGCCCCATGTGTTCTGTTCTTTGATGAGCTGGACTCCATAGCCAAAGCTCGTGGTGGCAACGTAGGAGACGGTGGTGGAGCAGCCGATCGTGTCATCAACCAGATCCTTACGGAGATGGATGGTATGTCCAGTAAGAAGAACGTCTTCATCATTGGAGCCACAAACAGACCAGACATCATTGACCCTGCCATCTTGAGACCTGGCCGCTTGGATCAGCTCATCTACATCCCACTGCCAGATGAGAAGAGCAGGATCAGCATCCTTAAGGCTAACCTCCGCAAGAGTCCCATCAGCAAGGTGACCAACATAGATGCTTATAAATGGTCTCTGTTGCCAGGGCTTTTTTTTTTTTAATGACCAAATGGGGGCACTCAATCAGCCCAGATTCTGAGATGTTGTGAATTTATGTTTTAGCTTAATTTTTGTCTTGTGACAGGAAATGGTGTTGCATTATATATATATATATATATTATATTTATATTCAGTCTGTTTAGGCCAAGATGGACTGCATTTAAATTTTTTTTTTTTTTTTTTTACATATATATTGCAGATTTCTGCCTTATAGCATTTATGGACTATAATAATTATCAGTTTTATTAAGTTCAGTCTTGAAAAACCATGGTCTGATTAATTTTTTGCTAGGATGTGGACTTGGACTTCCTGGCAAAGATGACCAATGGCTTCTCTGGAGCTGATCTTACAGAGATCTGCCAGCGAGCGTGTAAACTGGCCATCAGAGAAAGCATCGAGAATGAAATTCGCAGAGAGAGGGAGAGGCAGACCAACCCATCAGCTATGGTGAGTGTTCATTAAGGGTGTCAGTCCGGTGAAAACCACTTCTCCACACTCCTTTTGGAATCTGATGGGTCACCTC
This sequence comes from Siphamia tubifer, assembly GCA_020466265.1. Classification (NCBI taxonomy): domain Eukaryota; kingdom Metazoa; phylum Chordata; class Actinopteri; order Kurtiformes; family Apogonidae; genus Siphamia; species Siphamia tubifer. The sequence goes on along the minus strand of CM035791.1, from coordinate 36,595,952 downwards.
AAGTTACCAACACATTCTGCGTTTGAAAGTGGTGTGTCGCCTCCACTGGCTGTATTTACCATTTATAAAATGAGTGACTGAGAAAAAGGCCTGTCCACTACACGTCATGTGGACATTGGTGTCACCCACGTGGGGTTAAGCCGGTCCACGGGATGCAGGTGACACTCACCCCCAGCCCATCCCCAATTGCAGTAAATCTGAAAACGACACCACAGTAGCTGCTGCACAAACTTGGAAAAAAAAATGTCGGGGCAAACTGGTTTATGTGCTCTCTGTGGAAATAAAGCCTCAGGTTTTTTTTTTTTCCTTGCAAGTTTTCAAAACAAGCCATGGCACAAAACCTAGCTGGATGCTACTCAGAGATGCTAAATGCACACAGAGTGAGATGGGAGGAAGGAGTGTTCCTTCACACATTCATTCTTTGAGCCAATACGAGACGCCTCATTACCGTGTCATGGACATGTACGAGGAAAGACCGGAAAACTCTGTTGTTCCACCACAAGTCATTTTTCTGCCCTCCAAAAACAGCTGGAAACAAAGCAATCTGTTTTTTTTTTTTTTTTTTTAATAGAACCAATGCATTCAATAACAATGGAATATACAGCAAAATTGATGAAATAACCATGGAATGACACCTTTAAATAAATTTTTTTGAGTTACCGGTCCTATGGGCCAATAACTCTATGTCGTGGCGTCTGTCGTCGTCGGCATCTGTGTACAACGATATCTCAAAAACCGCGTGATAACTTTTTTCTAATTTGGTGTGAACATTATACTGTCTGATAGCTTTTTTGTTATTTATGCAAATGATTCAGTATTATGACCTGCTTCTGAGGTGCGAACGGCGTCTTCATTGAATCGACCGAGGCTGGAACTTAGCACTTTCCTAATGCTTTACAATGAGGTAATATTTAGTCAATTTAGGGGTCCAAAATCTTGCTTATTGTGGCCAATAGAGCTAAGGAATCTTTTGGACAGTAGTGGGAAATCATGTATGGTCGCGACATGTGAAAGGCCCAACATTGCGACAGCGTTTTAGCCCTTTGAGGGCCCTACCTGTACAAGGGGCCTCTCATTGCATGCATATCATGACGTTCAGGCAAGCCAACACAGCTAGAAATGCTACTGAAGAATGTATTCCATGATGACAGATGTTCGTTGACAGCTGGAAATGCCACTGAAGAATGTGTTGCATGATGACAGATGTTCTTTCACAAGGTGTTGGCTGTGCTCTCAGCACAACAGCACGGCCACCTGGAGAATGGTGAGGGTATTGCTGACATCTGACCTCCAGTCTGTGTGTAAGAAAGCTGGTTTGTCTGTAGGTCCAAGAACGTCATCGGTTTGTGTCTTGGTAAGAACAATGGTGCCCCATACAACATATCAGACAGTGTATAGCTCTACTTGGACATCCCCAAACCTGTCAATGTAGTGTGTTAGGACAGACATACACCAAAACAACTGAAATGCCATGTGCTGCAATGGGCGATAATACAGGATGTGAGTGTGTTCATTGATCATGCACATGAACAATCATAGCTATTTGCAGTGCACTAGCCACACCTGAATTCTGAATGCCCAAAACAAACATGCAAGTGGTTTCCAGGTCCCCCATCCAAGTATCATGTAACTTTTTATATTGGTAGATCTATTCATGCTTGTTTCTGTTTGTATTTATTCGGTATGACATGTATCAAAAATATGAATAAAGTGAATATCATACTAGTCTTTATTATATCTGTTTTGTGCATGATATGGCAATCGGGCTTATTTCTAAACCACACAGCACAAGCGTAACAAGCTATAAAAATCGGAAAAGATAATCAGATTTCCCCAACTTTGGCAGATCCCCATGGCCCTTAAGAGCCACAGACAGCATATGATCCAATCCTTTGCCGGTAACTCACAGCGCCCTTGTTGTAAATGTCTCTTTTTGGCATTTGCAAACTAGCTACTTTTTCTTTTGTCTTTTTTAAATGACTGTCTGTCTTCTCCTTGTAGGAGGTGGAGGAGGATGATCCCGTCCCAGAGATCAGGAAGGACCACTTTGAAGAGGCTATGCGTTTTGCTCGTCGTTCTGTCAGTGACAATGACATTCGCAAATACGAGATGTTTGCTCAGACCCTGCAGCAGAGCCGTGGCTTTGGCAGCTTCAGGTATGCAGAGATATTTTGCATTAACTGTTTTTTACCGTTTATTCTGGGTTTGAACAAGACAAACATATAATTTGTGCATTATGATGTTCACTGAAAAATCTCAATTTGTAAAAAGCATTTTCCCATCTGTTTGAGAGAGTTGAAGGATGGGAAATTGTATGTTATGCCAATGAATTAGGGGGAAAAAACTTGAATGTCTTCTTTTGTCCCACAGGTTTCCCTCCAGTGCTACAGGCGGCAGTGGTCCAAGCCATGGCTCAGGTGGAACTGGCAGTGGTCCAGTGTTCAATGAAGACAACGATGATGACCTTTACGGATAAATGTACACTGCCCCTCTGTGGTCAGTACTGGGATCACACCTGTACAAATTCTCACCAGATTCCACATTTTTAGGACTTTGTGCTTCTTTCATGTGTTCCTTTTTTTTGTATAATTTCCCTCGGAGAAAGCATGTAGCCGCTTGGTTTGCCCTGGCTTTGATGTGGGTGGGGGTTAAGGGGATGTTGGACATGGAAGGTGAGTGACTGCAGATTTTTTTTCAGTGGGGAGGGGGCGGGTTATTGAGTGGCCTCATTCTCAATATATCACAACCAACATGAATGGCTTTAGTGATGGGATTCTATGCTAGACTATAAGAACGAAAAGAAAAAAACATATTGCTAATGACTTCCTCTTTTTTTTAAATAAACAGTAGCATCTAATGTATTACAAATTTGTCAAGGTTATGTTGTTGAAAATAAAAATCTCACGAAATGGAAGCAGAAAGTGTCTGTAATGTTCTGTATTAATGAGATAATATTCGTATATACCTTCTACAGTAAGAAACCTCATTGGTCCAATTCCCTGAAATCCAGTGTTCGTAGTCATGTGGTACTAAGTAGTTGTCGTGTGTCAGAATTTCAGTAAATTGGTTTCAAATTCAACTCTGTAATTTCTGCCGTTATAATGGTCTTAAAGGTTTTACATTGAAGGTGTTAAAACCAGCAGAATGTTTGTATTGAGGATTTGAACACTAAACCAATGTGCTGTCCCTGATTGGATGTGACTAGACATAAGTCTAATCCTCAGGAACAGTGAATTTGCATTTTCCTACCTGTGATTTAATGATTTTCCTGTCAAATGTAAACATGGTGGCAGTATGATCAGTCATGGAGGTAATTCTATAATTGACCACAGTGTGTCAGTAAGGGAAAGGTTGAAACAGCTGCACTGTTTGCAGATTTAATATAGAAAATGAGTCATACAGAAAAATGTGTTAGTACCAGTTTAATTACTTCAAGAATAGTTATGTTGAAATTATCCTTGCATTAAAAATCCTGCATTTCTGTTATAGCTCAGTAGACATCATGGAAGGGGAAATGAGGATGTTCTGCATCCCTCCATACCTTCTTTCCATCTCTCTGTGGGGGGAAAAAAACAGCTGATAGTTTGTTTTTGATCTCAAAGTGCACCTCTCATGGGTGTATATAGGATACTAAAAGAACTGCTGCAGTGATGAATCATTAGATTACATGTCGTTACATAACAGGGTTATTTTACACCTTGATCTTAAAATATTCATCGGTCTCTTCCAAGTCTGGTAAATAAAATCAGACCTGAAAAAGATTTTCCTTTATAAACTAGATCATCCAGTTAAAGGAAATTAACCTAAATGTAGCACATTTTAACCCAAAATATGGGTTTCAACCTGTAGAGATTATGGTAAAACAAGACATCCACATGTAATACAAAATTATAAACTTGTACTATAATGTGTGATAATGTTTCTGAACAAGGAGCATATCTCTAGACGTATCGGTCTAAACCAAATTAATCAGTAGCTTTTTAAGAAACAGGATATCAGGTTTCTGGAGGATATTTCAGATAAGTGCTGTCCCAGAGGGAGTGTGCAACAGTTTGGACTGAAATAGCTGTTGCGCATAAACATGAGTAATCTATGATGTCTGGCCATACTTGTAGAGCACAAATATATTTAAAATGAACCTGTCATAAGAGCAGCAGCCCACCTCAACAACCGGGACAATGAGCCGCTCATTGCAGTTGAACGATCCAATAAGAATCATGTCGTCGTCTGAAAGGGAAAAGTCAAACACCTGCAAATTCTGCTGGATCCTGGAAGGTGTCACACTTTTGGGGATACAAACCACAGCCCTCTGAACTTGCCACCTGTCACACAAAACCACACGATGATGTACGAAGCACTGGAAGAGTAAGAGGTTTCCCTCATCACTGGATCAGATGTATACTTAAAAGCTGGCACTAAGGGTTATTTTCTACCTGAGAATGACCTGGGCAGGAGTTTTCTGGTATCCGTGGGCAATGATTTCAAGTCGTGGATCCTCCAACAGACTTTGTTCATCAGGAGAGGCCCAGGGTCTGTCCCCACTGCCCAGGGGACTATAGGCTGTCACTGCAATTCCCACAGACCTGAGGTGGAAGTCAGACAATGGGCACATTTACTCAACTTCAATGTTTCAGCAATAATTTTTTTTCCCCCAGAACTTTTCGGAGACTGAACATGGTATATGATCTAACATGTTCTTAAGGTATAAGGGTTGAAGACAAAATTGGTTGTTAGGGTTTTAATGTCTTAAATATTAAAATACTAATTTCAGTTATCTTTTAAACAACTTCAAACAGTTCATTTTCCTTCTGAATGCCATAATTGTTCAGATAATCCAATACTATTGTATTTCTTCCATCATAAATCTAAATGAAATTACTGAAAACACAGTTGTGGAAAAATGTTTTTGGACATCACAGATTTTGGCAGATATGAAACATTTGCAGAAAAATCTATTTTTCAAAAAAGTGTGGCATCAAACAAACAAATGCAAAAAAAAAAGTAAAATTAAAATCCAACTAAATTCTTGGCCATTTCAAAATGCATCATTTCTCTGTACCATCCAGTTTTGTTTCTCAATAGAACAGAGCACATGCAGAATGGAGAATGGGGGGAAATACTTGGCAGAGTTCAGTGAGTCATACAATATATTAATGTGATGCATCACAAATGCATGTGGTGTCCTAAAACCGTTCCATCACCATATTACCTGCAAGTGTAACTCCACTAGCATGTAGCTACAACAGAGCAAAATTCTGCTCAGGATATTCTTAACGGTATTTTTCCCACAATATTTAACTGGTAATACATCTATACCCAAGTAGTATTTTTACATGTAGGTCTTGTAGCAAAGTACTTCTACCTCCCTGGGTCAGAACTTCAGTGAAACATTTTAATACTTTTTCAACATTTTCACTACTGGGTATAGATGCTCAAAAAAGGGGAAAAACACTGTTTCATTCTGTTAAATATAGAAGTACATGGGATATTGTAATGATGTTGACTGACCGACAGTGAGCCAGGAGATCTTGCTGAGATAAGTAAGGATGACATTCCACCTACAGAGCAATAGCACAAATGCATTAATAAAGCAAATCACTTTTTGTGTGTTTTGAAGATATGTCATAGTTGTGTCTTACCTGGTTCACCACAGGTTTGTGTTTGGCCACACTGATGATATCATCAATCTGCCTGGCATTGAAATTAGACAGTCCTATAGCCCTGACTAGTCCTTTATCCACCAAGTTCTCCATGGCTTTCCAAGTATCTCTGTAGTGTGTGTCAGAGTAACACACACTCCCGTCTTCTCGTCGAGGCATCAGCTCATTCCCCCTCCTGAAACATGCACATACACACACTCTTCACACCATGACAGCCAGGGGGTAGACGAAGCCACTTTATTGTATGTGTAGGAACTCACTGAAAACCCATGGGCCAGTGCATGAGGTAGAGGTCCAGATAGGAGAGGCCCAGGTTGGAAAGGCTGGTCCTACAGGCTTCCTCCACATCCTCTGGGTGGTGCTTGGTGTTCCACAGTTTAGATGTCACAAATACCTCTTCACGGTGCAGAGTCTAAAAACAAAAGTAATGATAGCAGGCACCCAGCTTTTGATATAATTCTATTTTTATTTAAACAATACATAACAATGCAATAACAATACATACATCATGACACTTCATATACAAAGATGCAACATAAGTGGGACTTATGTGCTTATAAGAAACAATGCCAAAAACCGCATGATGGAATTTTAAAATCAAGACTATATACATACAGTACATGTTGACACAGATCAGGAAACAGTCAAGCAATAATTAATGGTACATATTTTCGTATAATGTGAGACCCATCAATAAACTAACTATAATAATTGGTGATTGTAGATTTATTTAATTTATCATAAAGGGTAAAAACATTACGCCATACTTAGTTTATATTTAGCTTATTACACTGCAAAATTCTTCAAGTTAAATTACCAGTGCTAAGCAAAAATCTTATCAAGAGTTAAAATTACACTGCACAAGGTTCTTATAACTCAAAGGGAGTCAACTACTAAAGAGTTGGTGTTGTTGAAGAGTGTTAAATGTTCAACTCCCTCCAGATTTGTGAAAACCATGCCTCTCCAAATTTCAAATAATTTTACTGTACAGTCTGTCCACTGAGATGGCATTTTTTTTTGTTGGAGTTCATGGTAAGCCACATTTGGTTGTCCAATTTTTGTTTAATTTTTCTGTAATTTGTGATTTCATGTCTGCTTCACAGCCATGAAAACAGGCAGTTTTCATATAACTCTGACAGAAATGTCTCCACTGTACCTCACTACCACCTTTGCTAATTGCATTAAAGATGTTTGCTATTGTTTGAAGTCCCAACTTCAATAAAATGTTTTAAGCATATTTGTACTTTTGTGGCATGTTTGCCGCATTGTATTGTGGGTATTGGATCATTGTTTGGTATTTTATTGGCAAGGGTTAATTAGGGTTGTTTATTTTACTGTGTTACTGTTAAAATCTTAGTTTACATGTGTTTACTTATCATTATTTGCTGTTTTGTGTTCATAATTGTGCTTTTAACAACAGCACCATGAGTGAAGATAGTAAGTACAACAATCCCTTACTGTGTGGGACCTTTAGGAGGGAAGTATTGACCTATGTTTTAGTAAATCAGATGTATCCTGTACTATTACTTAGTTATGAGCAAACTAAATGTCAAGATTAAACCCATCTTATACTATGTTGGATGTTAGGACATTTTGCACCAGTACACAAGAAAGCAACTTTTTGAACAAAAGTTTAACAGTATTGTCTAATGTACTTTGTGCGAAGGCTAACATTAACTAGTGCGAATTTAAAAATAGTCTAGATTTAAAAAGTAACTCTATGAAGACAGATTTACTTTACTGAGTTACTGGCATAGAGATGCAGCTGTTCTTTTTATAGTATTTAAATATTAAAAGTCAGTTTACAATCACCCCACTGCATGTATCAATTGACGAAACAGTAACTTTGTGCAGTTTTATAGAACATTTAAATATTGACAATCACTCCCTGGCTGGTGAAGATTCACGCCTCTAATACAGATGTTGATATCAGCCCCAATCTAAATAAAGGTAAGCAAATGTTCTCACCTTCCCAAGCCTCAGAGCCAGAGCCTCTCCCACTTCCTGCTCATTACTGTATGCAGCTGCACAGTCAATATGTCTGTACCCACAGTCTAAAGCTGCCAGCACTGCCTGTGTCACCTGAACACAAACACAGACATAAATCCTCTGATCACTGCAAATAAATCCCAGAAGCATTGTTGTGTTTGCAGATTAATGTTATTTCTACCTGTCCTGAAGCACTTTTCCATGTCCCTAGTCCCACCAGGGGCATCCTCTGCCCTGTAGATAAAGTGAGAAATCTACTCATGGTCCAACCCTGAAGATCTGGCAGATGAGAGACAGTAAAAAATTAAGTGTTTGGTGTGCTCATATGTACACCCCTATAATGTGAACCAGTCATCATGACTGTTCTATTACTCTGTTACTGATTATCATTCCCATCAGAATTCATTAACTACTGCACAACCTCAGGGGTTGTGTGTGTATATAATGTACACTATTTATTCACAGGACTTTCAGGACGAGTAAATAAATGTATAAATGTGAATTGCAGGATGACAAAAATGAACAATCAGTGACCTGTTTTTTGTTGGTATTTCTGAGCTCAGAGCTGAAAAGTGTCTTTCAGTGGAAATATAAACCCTGTGTGAACCAAGCCTTATTGCCAGAAATAGCTGATACAGTTATATGGCATTAGTCACAGCATGGTGTTACTGCAGCATCTCAGAGAGCCTTCCTATGCCTCACTAATTGTCTGTTAGATCCACACCATGTGACACCCACAGTTTATTGACTACAGCAGTGGTTTCACATGATCAATTTCTTAACACAGATCAGCTGTTCAAACTGGCCCCTGGTCTGACTCCAGTTTACTGAGTAACTCATTAAATCATTTAATAATTTTTTAAAGTTTCTGATATGCCTAGGGAAAGATTTAGTTCCTACCTGGATCTCCTCTGGTAGACGGATGTGTCAACAGATGAGGACATCTGTCAGGGTTCGAATAGTCTGAGGTCAAAGTCTGCTTGCATTTGGAAGTAAAACTCACAGAAATGTCAATAGTTTTCTGCACTCATTTAAGTGCACAGTTTCTAACTCGTATAAAACATGTGTCTATCAGGGCCTGTTTTGGAAGAATTCTACAATTATTTATTTATTATTCTCTGGAGTCAAGTAGTTAGATGTTCACATTCATGGTAATATCCTAATTTTAACTTAGATTTTTCTGAACATTACTAAAGGTAAAACCTGATCTGCATCCATTACATTGTTGTGCTACCTCTATTGTATTGTATTCTATTCTTTTGCATTAAAACCAAACCTGTTCATCTCAATGTTTGTGGATATTTGATTTTTCATCTTTTTTACTGAAAACATCTCATCGATAAACACCACTGGTTATTACAATGCACTTTTTGTTGTCTTGTGTTCCACAATAGAAAATGAATATTATGGCTAAATAGAAAAAAGTACAAAAAGGGAATTGAGAATAAATAAAGATAGAGAATAAATAATAAACATATCTGGGAAAAATATTGCATCATGCTGTTTTCATCCAAGACAAATATTTCATGCAAAAAAATTACTTTCCTAGGCCTCAAGAGTACAAATGAAACACTGTGTTATTCATTAGACTTCTGATGGCAGTGTCTGCAAAAGAAATGACACAAACTGTTTGGTTCACACATTTGGTTTATTTGTTGGCATTTTGAAAAGATCATAAATATGGTCAAATGCACATTAGCAGTGGCAGTCAGTCTTTCAGAAGCAGCCGCACATGTGCATTCTGGTTGCAGCCAAAGTCCAGCATCTCTGGAGGCTCTAAGAGGCAGGATGCTCACACACTCTGACACATTCAAGTCTCTCTAATAATTTCATAGTGTTTTCACCGTCTGTGACATAAAAGTGCATTTATCAACATGTTGCATTCAAACATTGTCCCGTACATTATGAGCTATTAGGGCTTTCCGTTGAAACCATACATACATTTTTATCTTCACTGTAAATTACAAATGGAAGAGCTGAAGAGAGCTTTCAGAGCCTCCTGCAGCTGCTGCAATTTTACAAAACCTGTTTCCTAAACAGGGGTTCCTACTTGAAAATCAGATGCAGAGTTCAATATACAGATGTTAGGAGGACAGAAGCAGTTATCAAAACACTAAGTGAGGACTCCATGAAACCAAAAGTAGACACCAAAGAGGTCTATTTTTGGCACTGCTCACAGTAGCACCAAGACATGGCCTTCAAGTGGCACGAAGGAAAGCAGAATATACACAACAAAGATGGCTTTCCCAGAGGAATCAACAATTTTTCACTGTGGATTTCAGTTACACTGAATGACATTACCATGCTATAGTATCCCCCTGGGAAATCCAACCTGTACTGTACGGCACTTTACAGGGATGCATTGGCAAAAGTCATTAGTTTGCTAGCAAAGGTCTTCTTAAAAACTGTCTATTGTCAACATACAGTAAAAAATGGTGATAAATTTCACATTGCTTTCTTACAGTTTCCCATTATTACCAGCTCCCATTAGAACTGTCTTACACAGCATAGGGTATTGTCTATTGTGCATGTAGCATGGCTGGTTGTATATATGTATTACAGTGTGATCTGTGTGTGTTTTCACATGTGTGGTATGACACAGGGCTAAGGCACCTAAATGTCCCTCAGATACAGAGCCCGGTTAGTCATTTTAGAGTAACCACTGAACTCAGAAGGGAAAGCACCCATGTTATGTGCAGATTGTATTATCCAAGCTTACACTGGTGTTTCAAGATGTGATTGTCATTCTCAGATTTTCCAACGCAGCTGAGATATGCGAACACTATTTGAAGTAATACGGGATTTTAAGTGCATTGTGGCATCAGAAAGCAACTTGAATTTTGGGGAGACAGATTATAGTAAACAGTTAACAGCCTACAGACCTCTAGCACAATGCTTTTATTTAGTTGAAAGCAAGAGAAAACAAGTGGTGTTATGCACTGAACACACTGAAGCTGCTGGTACACTCAAGGTGAAAATAAATAAACCTATTTAGAACCTCCTTTGGAAATCAAAATCCTGGGAAAAAAATACCATTTTAAAAAATATCTTACCATTCATCCTATCACAAAAAGACAAGGGTTGGAGAGTTGGACACCATATAAAAGCACTGATAAGTCCGTAATAAAAAAACAGAGTTAAGAAAAGAATTTCCAGGTAGAAGCCACAACTGTGCTGACCCATCCTCAGCACTGCTTCCCTGCTCGGGTGTTTGTGTATCAGGACCGAAAGACAAAAGAAGCACAGATAATTACATCCTGCTACTGCCCTTCATCCTCTGTGGAACACCTATAAATAATGGCTGTTTAATGCTGTGCCCATTAATACAGGACAAGGAGAGTGCAGGAGGTAACTACCTGTGTCAAATTTCTTATATAAAAAAAAAAAGAAGTAATAAAGGCATGTAATAAACTGATTTTCTGTGTTTGGGGGTATTTAGTTTGGTGTATGTGGTGGTTGATGGGAAGGAGATAAGTCTTCTTATGACTGAGGAAGGTGTTGTCTGATTATTTCTCTGGACTGAGGGGGGATCCTGTCAGGAAAACGGACCGAAAACTCCACAATGAGATCACCGCGCTGAGACGGGTTCTTGGGAAAAGGCAGACCTTCCCCTCTGAGCCGTTTCACTGTCCCTGGTTTGATGATGTCGTGACATGGGAGCGAGATGACCCGGTTTTCCAGTGTGGGAATGCTAACTGTGCAGCCACACAACGCCTGGAAGAGGAGAGGAGAAGAGGAGAGGAGAGGAGAGAAGCAGAAGGAGAGGGTTAATGTCTTTAATAGGAATGAAATGCCAAAGCTATGAATATAACAATGACGTAATGTTTCCATGAGCCAAAACATTCGTTTATCTTCCCTAAGTAAATCATCCTAATAAATCAAACTTCAATGTGCCTTCTGTGTGTGTGTTCATTATTAGAGACAGAAAGGAGGCCTTGCTGACAAATCGTTTCAGTATTGACCACAGTACTGTGGGGTCTACAGAACAGCATTTGGAACAGGGATGTGTGGAAAACATGACTTGGCAGTAGAAAAGTTTTCTGGTCTTTATGTTTTGTGTGTGTGTGTGTGTGTGTAGAGGAGGTGTCTGTATGTATGTCAGAGTTGGAGGGTCTACACATTGCACAGGGGACTAATTTTAGCAGTGGTCTCATAGCTGGGACTAATGAAGTGAGGCAGGAATTGGCTGAGCTCGTAAATAGTTGGAGGGCTTGTCAGATTGAAGAGAGAGGGAGAGAGAGAGAGAGAGAGAGAGAGAGAGAGAGAGAAAACACACACACACACACACACTAAGCCTCGCCTTCTTATCACAATGCCTGATGAATCCAGTCAGAGTGTAGTGAAAGCTAAACTAAACGCAGAGACCTCCCGTTATCACGACTTCACAGGTTTTCCAGTGAGCATCATTCACCAAATTTGTTCAGAATAAAGTGAACTATCTGAACCCACAACTCTGTGCATCAACATCCTGATGAATAAAACCTTTTGTTATATGATGCTTTTCCTAGGAACTGTAACAAAATAAATAGCAAAACAAAAATATGCAGTGAACAGAGGAAGCAAGACAGAATAATGGAAAACCTCTCCAAACACACATAATTCATTAGAGTAAAAGGCAAAAAAAAGCAAGATGGAATAAAAACATACAAATAACAAAGAGATGCGTAAAATTCCCAAAAGACACTAAAAGGAATATGATAAATAGTCTTTTGGAAAGAATCTATGTATAAAAGTGAAACTTGAAATCAAGAGTTATCCAAGGCTTTTCTCTCTAATAAACAACTTAAATGCCCCCAGACTATCTTGAAATTGGAATTCTCATAAGGGATTCACATTGAGAATCTATGTTCTGTATTAGAATATGAGGTTTGTGTCTGAAGTTTTTCTAAAATACACTGCCTATTAAAAGCATTGGTAATAAGCCTCTTGTGATGTAAGAGTGATTTAGCTTGTACTTGCACATGCTTAACTCTTGATCCCTGGTCTGTGTCATTATATGGCCAACATTCATTAATTTTGCTGAAGAATTTTCCTTCAGCTTTGTTAACAAACATGGACAATTAATGTTCAATTCAACAGATCAGCTGCTTCAGTGGACAGACAGGTTTTCCAGCCATGACATCAGCTTCTTTTAACTCACTACATACATTGGGGGTGATTTAGCTTGTGACTATGATGGAGACTACTGGCTCATCCTCCTGTTATGAACAGTTCCATTCACAAACACAAGTCTTACACACAGAGACAGGTTGCCATGACACTAGGCACACAGTGCCAACTGATCTGAGGGCTCACTGATTGCATAAGCCTCAGCTCAGACAACACAGCTCTACCCCCCGCCCCCCACCACCATCAAATATATACTTTGATTTTGCTATAACTGTAACAATGTGACTCACATCAACTCCCCAGAAACCGTCTCATGCCTTCATCATAAATGAATAATCCTTTTTAACACCAAATAACCATCTGGCTCCAACCTGACATTTGACAATTTTGACATTTATCATGATAATTAACTTTTTTTTTTCATGATTATGATGGGAAGTGCTACAAGCTGTGATATCCTATGATGACAACTTAAAAATAATTCATTAGCAGACAGTAATTACAATATTCTGTGATTTCTATTTTTTTTTAGTTAATCAGAACAATTGGGTCTAATTTATTTCTGTCCCAAAGATCCTAGCAGTACTTTTTCTGCAACTGGGACAATCTAATTTACATTCTCTTACATCAATAATAGCCATGAATCTTTGTATGTAAACTATTATTTACAGTGTTTTGAGGATCAATACAGAATCATGCAACATAGTATCAGTTTACTCATGTGTACTGATATTTTCTTGCACCCCTTAGAGCCATCCACTTATCTCTTAGAGCCAAACAGCTACAGTTAACGCCTATGTGTGTTTGGATGTGGGCTTTGCTGCTGAGCAGACTGCACTGGTGACAGGAGCTACTGAAATGTTCTGCCACAGTGCACCAATGACAGCAGCAGCACACTGCAGAGGCATCATTATTGGCCGAGAAAGCCAGCATATAGATCTATAGAACCAGCTAAGGGCCTGTATCAGTAAAATCAATATGTCAAAGTCATGCTAAGCTCTCTAACTGTATTGGACTACTGGCACTGTGAAGTTACTGCAGGCCTGAAGCTGCCTCTATTGGCTTCTTTTAGGACTTTATAGCATGGTCAAGCTTGATTGACAGGACTAAACAGAAAGGACTTATCTGGAGGGAAGCACCTCACCAGGGCATGTGCAAGTAACAAAACATGAGCCAACAACAAAGAAGAGCCCAGTCTTACACTTGTCAAAATAATGACTGCTAAATAAAAACATTTGTCATAGAGTCAATTCTATGTTTCCTTTTTTCCAATTGTAACATTAGCCTTTGCTGATGAGTGGGCTCCATTCACACTGTGCATTTAACTGTTTGATGGTTTACATTTACCATCCTGTATGTGGCAGGTTGTCTGCTGTGTGTCATGTAGACTGGTGTGGTTTTCACAGCAACATTTGGGGAAGAGCAGAGCAATGGAATATGAGCACTTATTTGCTTTGGATACTGAATCATCTGACCCACTTCCCTAATATTCCCCGGACACCCCCCACCCCCCCATCTTCATCTTCTCTCCCCATGCTGTCTTTAGATGCATCAGACTAAGTCTCTAATCTGGCTGCTGTGAGAGCAGAGTGCTTGGCTGTGGGAGTTCTGCAGTGAAAATATAATCATTGTGCAGGTTTGATCGAGTACCATTCCCTGCTTAATGTTACTCAACACTTTCTAATGTGTTCTCATTTACAAGGTTTTCTTCATACTTGTGTGGAGAACAGGTACACTTAGTGCATACCTTCTGCTATGATTAATGAGAGTCAGTGCTGCTTTCAAGACAAATTGTACAAAACTGGCATGAGTTAGGCACAAACAGCTCCCCTGACACCCAGGTCTATGAGAACACCTGCCATTAAGCCAGTAATGTAGTTGCCAGGCCACTGAGTGGCAGTGCTATTAGAACCATTGAAGCTTGTGCAATTCACAAACGGACCAGAGCTGTACTGGACCCGTTGCCCTCAAAGGCACAGCTAATTAAATGTCCTGCCAATCACAGTAATAGCAGTCTGGATTGTCACCACAGTTACACTACAATCCATCTTTAACCAAGTGTGTTTGGAAATACACTGGAAGATGCAAGTGTGTGTGTGTGTGCCTGTATGCATGTTCATGCTTGTGCACAGTTAAATGTGTGTTTATGCACAATGGAGCAGAAATAGTTGAGAGTGATGGCTCTCCGCTGGTCACACAAGGACACCACATTCCTACTGTTTAACTTGCACCGCAGTGACAGGGCTGCTCACTGATTCTGCCCTCTACACATTACTCTCAATAAATTTTATGTAACCACCTAAGGAGTACATAAACCTGTCATCAAACGACAACACACCTACACGCACCTGTCTTTTGTAAAGTTACAGACAAACAATGATAAAATGAGAAATAATGGGAAAAATATAACTTTTTTGGATGCTCATTCAAGACTTTACATACATTAAAATTCTGCCTGCCTTGCTCAACTAGGAATTAGGGAGGGAGAAAGGTGAGATAACAAAAATCAAACATACCTCTTTTAGACTGATCTTGCAGTTAAAAATGATATTTGAACCGTCTCTCTTGAAGTGGACATGCCCTTTATCTTTAAGCACAAAGGCTATGTCAGCAGGAATGTTCTCAGGGGTCTCATCCCCCTCCTTTGGGAAGGTGATCTTGGTCCCCTCCTTCCAGCCCTTCTTGATGATGATGTTGAGGATCTTGTCTTCTGTCCTCATGCTCCTTCCATCTGGGTTAAGTCTGCGGCGTGTGATTTTCATTCGCTTAGTACAGCCATGAAAGATCTCTTCCAGCGAGACCTTCAGCTCATGGACCACAGGAGGGTCCTGCTGCTTTCGGCTAGCCCCCAGGCGCTCTGACGGCACCCCTCTCCTCCTGCGGCCCTCACCTGGGAAGCCGTTGCTAATGCCCCCTGGAAAGCCAAACTGTCTCCCAAAATGTGTGAAGGGGTCATCCTCATCCATGTCCATGTCCTGATCAGCATCATTACTGTGGTCATTGTGGAAAGAGAAACCATTGGAGCGGCTGTGGCTACGGTTGGAGCCAAAAAACATGTCAAAAGGGTTTGAGCCGCCAAAGAAGGAGGCGAAGGTGGCGTGGGGATCTCCATGGAAAGTGTAGTGGTATGTTGAGTTGCCTGGTGCTCCGGAGGAACTGCTTCCTCCTGTCTTCAAACCTGAAAGAAACACAAAGAAAGTGAGACTACACATGCACACACTGAAACGCCCACACACTGAAAATATTAATTTGATCTCAGATACCAGACACAGGTCCCTGTTCAGAAACAACTGCATGTAGGTAGCAGCCTGCGTGGGTGGGAAAAATCCCACACCATTGCTGATCATCCAACAGCACTGATGGTGAGGAACTCATAAAATACCAGGTCACTCTGTCCAACACACACACACGATACCCTTCTCACAAAAACACCCACAAATGTGAACTGCAACAGTCGCTGCTATTCATATCTCAACCACGTAATAATCTTAAGCCATCTGTCTGTCAGCTACACTCATGCACACACTAGCAGCTGAGGTAGAGTATAAAGAGTTAGAAGTAATAAATGTTATTAACACTCAAGATGACAATACACTATCACGCACAAGTTCCTGCACATAAACATTGAAACATAGAAGAGACAAAACATTATAACTTGAGTACCCAAAGACCACCAAAGTGTTGCATTGTGATATTAGATGCTGAGCTTGTCCCTCAACTATTTCAATAACAACTTAATCCATCATAACACCAGTTAAACAAGGCCTGCACTTTCATTCAGTGGTTACCATCATTACAAGCAGACACACAGGATCAACACCCCCTCCCCTCACCTTCCTCTCCCAGCTGATCGTAGACAACCCTCTTCTTGGGGTCACTGAGTACCTCATAGGCCTCTGCGATCTCCTTGAACTTCTCCTCTGCATTAGGGTCCTTGTTCTTGTCAGGATGGAAGCGCAGTGCCATGCGTCGGTAGGCCTTCTTGATCTCATCCTCATTGGAGCCCTTTGGGATACCCAGGGTTTTGTAGTAGTCCTTCCCCATAGCTGCACACTTTCTCTCAGGGCTGGGACCCCTCTTCAGCTCAGGCCGTGGTCAGTCACTGGTGGAACATATGAGACCGTTAGGTTCTTATAATACTCCCTGATGAGAGCAACAGACTATATATGTCCTGGCAGAGGAACAGACTACACTTAAGTACCATCCTTGAGGGTTTTTACAGTGAGGTCTGTTTAGTGGAAGTCGGAACAACCTAACAGGAACACAGAATGAAGGTTGTGGTATCTGTTGCTATGGGGATGTGCTAGTGCAGTGGGATCCCCTTCATCAGCTGTACTAAAGGGCTTCTCACTATCAGCTCCACAGCCAGTCATAAAAAATAATATGGCTTTAGAGTAAATTCAGGTTTGTTTTTTTTATTATTATTTCCTTTAAAAATCTATAGAAATCGAAATCAGATGACATCTCGAGGATCTGCCCCCAGCTCTACACAGGCAACACAAGACCCTTAGACACTGCGGAGCATCTGAGCCTCGGTTTGACCAATAACCTGGCATATTACAGATGATACAGCTGCTATAGACGAAGAGATGCCGAACACAGGAAAAAAAAATACTAAGACACTACAGTTTATTAGATAGACTCAATGACAAAGCGACCAGCAAACAACCGAATTATACAACAATAGACGGAACATATTATAATTTACACCTATAATAAAAAAAACACCCCTGACATAAAGCCTGCTTTATATCCATTACATGAAAAAAAAATATGAAAAAGGGAAACACA
This sequence comes from Siphamia tubifer, assembly GCA_020466265.1. NCBI lineage: Eukaryota > Metazoa > Chordata > Actinopteri > Kurtiformes > Apogonidae > Siphamia > Siphamia tubifer. Next base: position 36,578,403 of record CM035791.1, on the reverse strand, counting down.
AACCAAAAGGAAGTCCTACCAGAATGTCCAGCAATTTGTGTAAAAATAAATAAACAATAAAAATAAAAATCAGATCATAGTGGTCCTGCGTGTGTTGTCCGTCCCTCCGTCTGTCTGTCTGTCGGTCCGTCTGTGCCTGCCGCCCCGGCTCCGGTGGGTCCTTATAAATTGACGTCAGGACGCCGGGAGGATCACAGGCTCTGAAATAACCGGTGACCAAACACTGAGGTGGATCTGACGTTTCCCTGGAAAACCTCGGACAACTGCCCAGACCACCTGCACCACCACCACCCCCCCTCCAAAAAACCCTCCCCAACCCCCTCCCCAGACCACTGAGACTAGAAAAGCTTTAGATTGAAAACATGAAGCCATCAACATAATCAACTTTTCGTCGATTAATACACACCTACTGCACACCGTCGTCATTTCCCCCCTGATCTGACTGTGAAACATCTTCATTTACACTAATAAATACATGTCATAAACCTTTTCCTTACCGAGCCTGGTGCTGTCTGTCGGTGTCTGAAACCCCTTTGCAGCATGGAAGGAAAACCCAGCCCTCAGCCCAGGCAGCCAGCCAGTCAGCAAGACTCTTTGTTCAGAGTCTGCTCACAAACATAACACGACCCACTCAAAATGAGTTCCACGTAGGATGAAGTTTGAAGCTACCCAGTGCCTGTATTCCGACCCCCCCCCACTCTCTCTCTCTCTCTCTCTCTCTCTCTCTCTCTCTCTCTCTCTCTCTCTCTCTCTCTCTCTCTCTCTCTCTCTCTCTCTCTCTCTCTCTCTCTCTCTCTCTCTCTCTCTCTCTCTCTCTCTCTCTCTCTCTCTCTCTCCTGGAAAACATGAAGTAAGCAGGCATGTCAAAGGTGTGAGGGACTGGGGTTCACTGTGCACAAAAACAAAGTCTTATTTGGAGAGAGAGAGAGAGAGAGAGAGAGAGAGAACGTGTGCTGATAGCTGACACAAGAACAATCATCTGATTAAAGAAGAAAAAAATCAGTATGAGTGTGTGTTTGCGTGAGCATCCTGGTGTAGTCGTGCCTGGTGTCCACACTGCTGAGTCATAAATGTTAGAGTCCACAGACTTTAACATTTATGAAGTTTGAGAATATATTTAGAGAATCATCCCACTTTCTACAACATATCATATGGAAACTTTCTCCATATGTTTAGGCTTAAATAAAGTCAGTCTTTTTTTTCAATGCTTCACCTGTAAACATGGAGCAGGGGGCCTTTGCCCACTCCTCTTCTGTATTTTTAGACCACAAAACCATAAGCTTTTTGCATTTATTATTATTTTTTTAATCAGCTGGAACCTCTGGGTAGTGATATTGACCGTTACCATGGTAACAAAGGTCTCAGTGCTAATCCATCATTTGCTGTCAGATGCTAAATTTCTGTTGCTCTTGTTTTGTGCAAAAATGGACAGTGTTTTCAGAATTAATTGTATTTATTTTTCTTCACTGGCTCTCTATGACCTGTTGGCTTATGGGAGTGTGAAGGAAATTTTACCTTGACTGGGTCATTAAATGTCACTGATCACTATGTACCATAAACATTAAGTTCATTATGGGTCATTATTGAATCAACAATATATCATCTTAATGTTTGAGCATGACTAGGGAAAAGGGTGACACTCTCTTCAAGGACATGTTTTGAGTACAAGCATCTGTAGAAAGAATAAACAGAGACACTGTTTTGAATTCTCCTTCTCCACCTGTGAATATTTTGTGATGTGGTCACTGAGGTAAATACAGTATAAAGTATCTGTATTTTAGGCTGGACATCAGAACACCTGACAAACAGCTCGTTCTGTTCATGTTCTCACTTGCATGCAAGGTTCCAAATTCATTTGTTCATCTGATCAATAAACAATAGTTTCTGATTTGAACATTTTTCTTTCCTTGTGATTCAAAACTTCCACAACAGGAGTACGGTGTTTAATTTGTGTCAAATAAGATTTTTAAAAGTGCAGGAAAAAAATATCAATTCAAAATAGCAAATAAAAAAATCTAACAATAAAAATTCAAATGAAAAATATAAGACTGCAATGAAAGAAATGCCCAGGTTGTGTAACATGTTTGCCTTTGCATCTTTGTCAGTTTTGGTTGTTGCTGTTTTACTTGATTACGACTTCAGCTTTTTTGTTTGCGTTCCCTGACTTTTTGATTGCGGTTTTGACACAAACATGGCTGGTGGGGGTGGGATTTCTTTTAGTGGATTACTATTGGTTTATTTCAGCTAAGTAAGCATACCCAATCAAAAGCAGAGTAGCTGCTGTGGCCAGAGCTGCTTCATACGCCTGCTTAGCTGTCCGTCAAACAGAAATAAACCAATAGTAATCCACCAAAGGAAGTCCCGCCCTCACCAGCCACATTGTGTCAAAAAGTCAGGGAGAGTAAATGAAAAGGCTGAAGTCGTAATTAAGTAAAACAACAACAAGCAAAACTGAGAAAGATGCAAAGACAAATATTTGACATGATCTGCACTTTTTTTCATTGGTCTGAAATTTTTCAATTGAATTTTTTCTTTATTTGATTTTTGTATTTGCTATTTTGAATCGATATATTTTGCTTGCACTTTTAAAAATCTTCTTTGAACTTATTGACACAAATTAAACACCACATAGGAGATGCATGTGTTACCTTATCGTATGCATACATATGCACAAGGTAGTGCAGCCACCACTTGGGGTTCAGTGTCCTGTTCAAAAACAGTTTCTCTTACCTGTCTCTTCTTACCTGTTTTAAAACTAAATGTTTTAAAACATCCAGGTTTGTAAAACTCCAGGTGTTAGTTTGGGGTATGTGTCCTCTTCCATGGGTTTTTATCAAAATCATTACACTTGTGTGAACATAATCCTGCAATCTTTGCTAGATGGGGTATATACGAGTTGTCTTTTTTATCATTTTTTACATGTCATGTTTCTATCTTTGACTTTATCTCTATAACAACAGTAGGTTTTGAAATAACATGGGAGACATGTCCCGTGAATCCATAAATAAGCCAAGATTTACCTGGTAACAGATGTCTCCAAGACCCTCTAAGGAGATTCTTAAAACAAAATGCGGATGTGTGTCAGAGGCAAAACATTCCTCCTTGACTTCACTGTTCTTCTCAGTCCAGCACAGATTAACAAGCAGCCTACTCAACCCCCCCCCCTAAAAAAAACCCACATTTATTACAGCACCGGTGGATCTCTGAGTCATTATCAATGACTTTTAGCATTAAGTGTACATGAAGGTACTCTCAGCAGGGCGAAATGCTTCTCCTCCACTGGGTCAATGTGATAGAGACTGAGAAATAAAGACTCATTTAAGCTTGAGTCATCACTCCCCACTGGACTGGCAAGGAGGTGTGAGAAGAAGTGGGCGTCTCAGTGGAGGAGTCTGTCTGACATGAAAATATGAACATAGTCTGCCATATATGTACACTGCACACATTACACACAACATATAATGCAGTGTAGTGAGTAGAGGGGCGACATTCCTGTGTATCAGAGGGAGGGATGTAAGGGCCATCACAGTTGTCCCAAAACAACAACTGGTCAGCAGTGAAGTGCTATTCATAAGGCCCTCTGCTCTGCTGTGACGGACTCTGCAATGCAGTCAAAAGCCACTTGTGCTAAGAGGTTATACAACAGATTTAAGTAATACTGCCACATTTCGGTACTTCGGCAGATGTCAGGCTTTATTTAACAGAACACCATTGTTTCATGCAGGCACCATTTAGAAGTCAGTCTGTTTTTCAGGGGAGTTGTGTTTTGGTTTTGTGTTTCCATCGTAATTGCCACTGATGATCACTTGGAGCTGATCCATGTGCCTCCCCAGTGCTGACGGTGCACTGAAACAGTCTAGGAACAACTATTCCTGACCCGATGTTGGGTTTCCATGGTGACACAGGAACATGCCAGACAGTAATGTGTCTGCCAGGAATGCTGTCTCTACTGTGCATGCATATATATGTGCAAGAGAGAGGGTGAATATGGGCAAAGTTAAGGAAGACTTATCCAAATACTTCAGACCAAACTGACACATAAATACCAGCTGCTTGAGTCTATTCCACCATCTGAGCTGAGAGACAGATCAACAGAAGGTCAATTAGGAGCTGCTAGACAGCAAATGAGGGGTTCATGGCACACACACCAAAGGCAGTTTTTGAGTGTGAAGGAGGTAGATTTGAGAATCTATAAGCATCTACCACTTCCCCTCCTCTTCCTCCCTCAGAACATGCAGTCCTCTCCACCTCCTCTCTCACTTCTACCCTCCCTGTAACCATAGAGACCACCACTGCCTGAGAGAGCTTTTTTCCCAGACAGCCATGGTGTCAAATGAGGATGCTGGATGTTGGTACTGATACAAACACACAAAACCACTCACACATAAATTTAAAGACCACCTCCCAAACAATCTTTATAAAAGCAATTGTACTGTTATAACCATGAAAGAACAACAGGATGTACATGTCAGTCATCTGGCTCAAAGCGCGGGTGCTTGTCAGAACAGGCTTTATACTCAAAGAAGCTTTAATTTCAGTTTGACAATCTGCTTTATGCATGAAGAACACAAACGGCAGACCAGTTTTGTTATCGCAGTTACACAGCCTATTGTGTCTCACTGTTGCTCTGTAATTGCTGTCTGGGTCTCTTGACTTTCAGGATTGTGACAGCTTGGTTCATAAAATATTGTCCTTCCACATGAGATTTTACATCATTCTCTTGCCACTCAGAGGTTTCACATACTATATATGGTCCCAGACATTTGAGATGGTCGATAAATACCAGCCACACTTTTATTAAATAGAGCTTTTTTGTGTCCTTTGAGTGGTCTGGCTCCCTGCAGGCAGCAGCCTCACAGACCCATTCCTGATCACTGACTCATATAAAAGAAATGCTTCTGACATTAACACTCACCACATTAACGCAGGCAATAAGGCGAGCTTGAAGCTGCATAAGTGCAGCACAATTATTATTAAGATGGCACAGAGAAACACAAGTGGTGAAATGAAAGACTGGCTAGAATGTACTGTTGTTCTGATTAATCTGAATCACAGTCTTTCTTTTCTCAAAATCCTGTTATACAACAGATACAAGTAACACAGACTACATGACCAAGAACTTCTAAATAGAGGAGCAGAACAAAATTAAATCTCTTTGGCAGAAATAGGGAAAGCACTTTTGGCTGTATATTAATATAATACTGGCAAATCTACTCATACAGGCAATTATTGGATTTATATGTCAGAACTTAGCATTGAGACACAAAGCTGCATGAGAAAAAAAAACAATCTACCAGATTTCCCGATATGTACTCCACCCTTTTTTAAGAAGGTAGTACTAAACTTATAGGCCTATTAGATCTGTCCTTCATTTCCTCCAAATAGTCTATATACCCTTCAACTTTTCCGACAGATTCCACATACATGTGTGAAACTCACAGCTTAAGTCCAGGACTCCATACTAATTCATAAATTGCACCTCACCAATCACTAATAAATATGTGCAACTTCCTCTCAAATAAGGAATAAAGCGGATGTGTTGATAACCAACAGGCAACGTGCAGTGAAACCAAAAAAGGCATAAAAATGAGAGAAGACAGCAAAGTGCAAAAACAGGATTGGGTTTAGGACATAACATTTCTTATACTTCTTAATGGATTCACTTTGCCGATTACCAAGAAAGTCTTTCTTGTGCGTTTAGATGACTTGTCAGTTTCAGTCAAAAAAGCCTTCACTGATGAGAAAATACAAAGCAATAGCAGTTCAGTAATAGTGTCACTACTTGGTGACTTTGTGCTCCAACATTTGAGTATTATGACTGCGTTACCCAGAGAGGAATGTTCCCCAGTCACCAGAAAGAGTCTGTGATTGAGTCACATTTAACGGATTATGTTTAAGTATCTGAGGTCAGGGTAGAGGAGATTCACTAACAGGGCCAGCAATCGAGGTCCATCTTTCAGACAATGTCCAGGGTAACTGATGAACTGGACGGCTTTTTTCACAGAGTCCTCAAATTCAGCATAATGTTTATTGCTGGGCAAAGCCTCCAATGTGCTCAAGGCCTGCATCCACAAAAAGACATGAAATACAGGTTATTTTTAGGGCATAATTACAGACTGGAAAGTAAAATCACTTTATTTGCTGCATACTTGTTGTGCTTTTGCAGAGAGCTGCATGTCGCTGGTTGGTTGGAGTCGGAGCTCTGTTTCTGATGACACCTGGACCGACAGGAAGGCTGCAACACAGCGTACCACCACCCTAAACCTAGACATATGGTTAACCAGAGTTGTTATAGTTAATGAAAACTGAACTGAAAACTAACAGTAGAAACATAATTTTGTTAACTAAAATAATAAAAATAACGTTTTTCAAAAACAGTTAAACTAAATAAAAGATACAATAAACAAGACTGTGTGAACTAGAACAGTTGACAAAAGCAGTTTTATTTTTGTTTTGTTAATGGATCAAGGTAGAAGAGAACAAAAGGGTTTGCACAATGTGAAGCCTTAAACAATGGTTTTATAACTTCTATTTAATGTCACTTTTTTCATCTTTCATTTTTCTGCTTCTAAAAGAAAACAAAAACTAGTCAAAATAACAATAAAAATACTTGTGCACTTGTAAAACTAAATCTTGCCAGAAATAAATAACCCAACTGAAAGATCAAATGAAAAATAATACAATTATGGCAAAGACAAACATTAGTAGCTGAGGTAGCATTACTGATTTATTTATTTAACCTTTTTTTAACCAGGAAATCCCTTGAGATTAAAATCTCTTTTTCGAGGGAGACCTGGCCAAGACAGCACACCATTACAGTTACAAAAATTCTAGAATAAAGCACATTAAAAACAGACAAAGGAACACAGACACACATAATGAAATTGAGCTTAGGAAACGCAATTGCACTCTTCAGTAATACAGTTTTTTTCCTCTCTCCCAGGGAGACAAAATCATTAAGCTGTAATGTGTTTTGAAGATTGTTCCATGAAACCGGTGCAAAATAAGAGAAAGCTGCTCTACTAAGTTCTGCGCAAATCCTGTGTACCTGGTAGAACAGCCATCTAGTGGAACGAATGTTATAACAGCTGTGTGAAAGTGATAGTAGGATACATAAATATGAAGGGTGTTAAAACAGTATGGCTTTGTCCATAAAAATATACCAATGCTGCTTTGTCCTTAGGTTTAGTGAAGGTCAGGAAACCACCTAATAAAGTACACAGTGATGGGTACAGGTTGATGAATTAAATATAAAATGTAGAGCACTGTGATACATAGAGTCCAGGTAGTCAATTATAGAGGAAGCAGCATGCATGTAAATAATGTCCCCATAATTTAGAACATTTAAAAACGTCGCCTGTATCAGCGTTTTCCAAACTTCTAAATTAAGTCAGGCCCCATTTCGATCGCAAAAACCCAGTCTCGCCTTGAGGTTTTTTCATTAGATTCTCAATATGCACTCTAAAAGAGAGTCTGTCCTTTACCCAAATACCCAAGTATTTGAAGGATGATGCTCTCTCAATTGAGTGTCCTACAGTAGGAATGGCAACTTTACCTGATAATTTGGTTTTGTTAGTGTTAAGAACCAGCTGTAGAACATATGAGGCCTGCAGCTGTTGAAAGGCAATCTGGAGCTCATCAACAGCCTGATGCAGACAAACTTTATGAATGCAATGATAAAATGCAAGTTATCTTACCTGTTGGACATAGGAGACCTCTTCCCTAGGCCAATAGCTCCCAGAAGCCCAGAGTTGTGTCTCTCCTCTCCCAGCTGCAGCAGCCTGGTTTGCAGTCTCAGCAAACCCATGACCACCCCTGATACTTCGCTGTGTCCTGCTTGTGGTTGCAGCTGCTCCATTGACAGACTAAGCGCCTTGTGCCACCAAAGAAACAGCTTAGCTTCATCACCTGGCCCACTGTAAGCACAGATACAGGGTTTCAACATCTCAAGTTAAATGCAAGACTTTTAAAGACCATTAATTAGGTCATTGTAAAATGCATATCATATTCACAACATCAAAAGATATGAAAGAAAATAGGGAAATTGGACTTAGGTAAATTTGGCGATGCTCTTCATGAGGATACAGATAAGGTATGGGGTTGTTGCTGACCTTTTGTGTTTTTCTGTTTCTCTGCACTGGCAGAGGTCTGCACTCTCTGACTGACTTTCTAATTCATATGAGATTAAACATTAACAGAAACATAACAGAAACGTTACGACTTCTAGAGAAGAATGTGTTTTCATTCAAAAGGAAGTGTGGGTGGGGTTTTAGTTTTCTGTTAGTTCTAATCCATGATCATTGCATTTTTTTAAATAAAAAAAAAGGAAATACAAATCAAAATTCCATTTAAAAATATTTAAGATTTAAAATTTCAATGACTTTTATTAACAATAACTTAATAATCTAATCAGCTTTCAAGGCGTGACCTATAAGGACCTGCAGATTCCTAAATAGTTAACACTGCACCTGAGTCTTGTACAAAAACACAAATAAAACACAGATATCATAAACGTCAAGACACAGAACAAGGGGGCAGGTCACACCTGGGGAAGACCTGATTGGTCCATGTGTTTATTAAACCCAGTGTCCTTCTCTCATTGGCTGCAGTGTATTCAGTGTTAAGGCGCTGCAGGATGAAGGCATAGAGTGTCAGGAAGCTGCCTCCTGATTGGCTCTCAGAGAGGAAGTCATCTACAGTGAGCTCAGGCACCTGCAGGGACACCAGCACAGGACCCCAACCCACAGACTCCTCCTCAGCTGAGGACAGAGAAAAAGTACAGTGTGAGGGACAAAGAAAATCAAGATTTTAGGAGAAAAAAAAGACATATCCTTGGGAACATAAAGAAAAATTACAGTGAAGAAGCTTTGCATGTGCTCATCATGCCAGGACAGAGCAGTCTACAGTATTACTATGGCTACAACACTATGTAAAGTGGAAAGTACAGCTTCTGTTTACCGTGATTGAAGTAGGCTGTGATGCAGGCCTCCATGATCCGCGTCATGTGTCGTACTGATGCTAGACGGCAGGAGCAGGCTGTGAGAAGAGGTAGAATAGGAAAGCCCCTCCCTTTCTTATCTAACCAGGTAATTATGTGAGCAGCGAGGGCTTCGCCTGTGGAGACGCCCACTCCGTTGAGCAAAGTCAGAGCATCGCTAAACAGACTGCAGAATGCCATGTGCCTCTGTTCCAAACCCGTCTCTGTAGAACAAAACAGTAAGAGGTAATCATAAAAGAACTAATCATTGATGATGTCATGTCAATGAAGATCACTATGAGGAGGGCTCACCTGGTGGGTTGAATGTGACAATACTCTCCAGTAGTGTGTCGAGCTGCGTCTCCAGCCCACTGAGAGTGATACTGCCTCCTTGTTCAAGAGTGACCAGAGATTGCTCACACCAACACACATATGCTCCTGCTTTCAGTGTCTCCTCCTGAGAGACAAAAATAATAGGACACAGAGGTGGTGTTTGGAGTAAGAAAATGAAAATACATGTACATAACACTGGGACACATGCTGAGCATCTGTTCCCAGTCTGAGGGCTCTTTAGCAATTTTGGGTGTTTACTTTCAACTTTTAGTGATTTTTGTGGCACGTCGAGACAGACTGACATAAAGACACAATACATGTTAAACTCACATACTTGAAATTGTGAGTTGACAGTATTATTCACAACATCAGTATCCCACCTACCTCTCAGTATTTGACCATTAAACCATTTCGTTAGTCTTATAGCATAATTTCTACAGCCATTTTTAAGGTCATACCCAGTGATGAAAAACTAATCAGTAATGTTAGCAGAGGAGTTACATAGCTATCATAACTTGGCCACAAATGTGACCTGGGTAAATATGCTAGGAGGCTAACAATTTGTAAGTTATTATTACTTCTCAAAGGAATGGGAAAGTAAAGGTTTGTCTGTTTGTTAGCAAGGGGTGGGGGTCTGACTTGGTGGAGTCTGCGCTCTCCAAGTGCTTTTCTAGTTGGAATATGCAGTTGATATAACCTACAACACATTTTTCCCCTTAAACAAGGGGATATATTAATCAATTCTCTGATATTTAAAATATTTCACTTGGTATAAATGTATTTTCAATCATAACTTCCACCAAAAAGACTATGTTTCATTAGTGCTAATTTACAAACAGGATTAAAAATCTAAAATAAGGAGCAGAACCTGCATTTTTTAAATTACAGAAGTCACAGTCCCCTTGTACTTTTCAGTATCATGTATTCTTCTGCCGTAATTAGAAGGATCTAGTGAACATTAAAGAACAAGACTAAACACTTTAAATCACATATGAAACACATCTGGGTCTTAGAGGAGTCCTGTGTACAGTATAGTTTAGAAGTGCAGGGTATACATCCTAAAACAACTGTGTCGACTTGAGCATTTTCATATTTTCATGAATGTGGATTGTCACTAGCCAGTGAAAAGAGAATTGTATAGGTCTAAACTTAGCGTAGATCTTCACGCCTCCCACTTTTATAGAAGATGTGTCTGCCTGAGGTGTTGGAGATGCACATATATGTTTTCATGAAGTCTTATAAAATCACAACCTCATCTTCATTCACTCATATAAAAGGCAACTAGCAACTTTCTGTGACATTTATCTGTTCCATGTCTCACCTTGTGTGGAACTTCATTTGGGCTGGGATGCAGTCCAGCAGCACTCCGCAGTGACTTCAGTAGTAACTGAAGTGCAGACTCAGTACTGAGAAGCAAGGATGGAGGGTAGTGGGTGCTAACATATCCCAGAATGCCTTGGTATGAAGACAGATCCAGTTGGTGCCAGGGCAGAGAGGTGGAATGGACCAACAAACTAAGGAGAGGTGAGTCCTGGAAGTTGATGAAGAAACAATTAAGAATTATGAAGGAAAAAGAGATTGAACTGTGATGTGACACCAAAACAGAGACTCACTTGTTGACTCAGCAGCTGCTCCTCTTTTGCCAGAAAAACCAGCATGTACAGAAGATAAACCAGCATGGTGTGTGATTCCTTCTGTGTCCCTGTGTCAGGTAGAGGTGGATATGTTGTAGATGTAGGGGGCGTTTGTAAGTGGTCACTTAAGACGCTCACCCAGTTAACTTCACATAACACCTCTCCCAGAAACAGGAAGCAGCTCTTGGGACTTCCTCTCTCAACCTGCAGGTGAAAGGTGATCAGGTGGATCAGTTGACAGTAAGCTTCTGATTACACAGATTTCAACTGAATAAATGAAACCCAGCTAAATTAGAGAAGAGAAAAACTTTAAAGATTAACTGAATTATTTTTCTTAGTGTGCACACTCAATTTATACATTCTGCTGTTTGTGGTCAATTAGATTGCAAGTATTACTTAGATAAGGTATGTTTTTGCAGTATGTGGCAAAAGCATGTGACCTTGTGCCTTTGATAACTGGAGTAACCTTATTTTTAGTAATACCTTCAACTAAACATTACATTACACATTTACAGCAACTGTTCATCAGTCCTGCCAACAGGCATGGAGAGATATCCTCACAATACAGCTTCAACCCAGGAATACTGGATGGAGTCCTTGAATGAACTTTCTGTTTCAGATTCTTCTTCAAAACCATTCCTCTCATTGAACCATTCCTTAATTTTTGCCGTATTACCCACTTTCTGTTGTGCTTCACTTTACAAACACCTGACATTCTCCAATATCTGTTGTCACTCAAATAATGAAAACAATCTAACTTTGATATCTATACATTTTGCCACGTAATAATATTTTGTACAAGTAAAGTAATAAAGTAATAAGTTTAACATTTCTTACTCATTTTGGTTTATTTCCTTTATCTAGTTATAGGACTTGAAAATCTAGATTCACAAATCTTCAAGTATCTCTATATGTATGTGGGACAATACAAGTTCGCAATAAGTGTGACTGGACTAAATATGAATGAATAGCTGTATGAGAGAGGGCAGAGCATAGCAGTGTTCCGATTCACATGGGTCTTGAGAGAGAACATCCTAATTTGGAGCAATGTGTTGAAATTAGAATTATTCAAAGTTGGGCTAATAATAGGATCTGAGAGGCCATGAACTGAGGTCCCAAATTAACAAGCTCCTGTGCGTCACACATGTCTGAGTGTTTGCAATGCTGGAGGTCAGGGGTCAGGTGTCAGAAGGCCGAGTGTCTCACATTGAAGAGTTGCTCCATGAGCTGAGTGTCGGGGTGCAGATGTCTCCAGGATAGACTGCGAAGGTAAGTGTGGTACAGATACAGCAAGTACTCCGGTGTACGAGGAGAGGTGCAGCTCTCACAGTATTGCATCATACACAGCCACAGGGCCCCTCTCTGACCAGGAAGCAGACGATCTGTGACAGACACACATAACAACTTACACAGTGTAGACATCAAGAATAGTAGTATTGGAATAGTTAAGTGTGAGCAAACCAGGAACTGAGGACCCACCTCTGAATTTCACATGCAGAGTGTCAGTGAGCTGAGCATAAAGGCCAACCATACTTCCTGCTGCATTTGCATCAGTTTCAAGCCAGGGGTAACACTTGAGGTTACTGAGAATATGAGAAAGTAATGTTGACATTGTCTTTTTGTTGCTTTTTTCTTTATTAGAATACTCTATCAAAACATTGTTCTTAAAGGTTTAAGGTTTTATTGTATCACAGTAAATCACAGTAACTTATGTAGTCCTTTCTTTGTGAACATCTAATGTTGTGCAATGTAAAGAATGGCTCAGACATTGAAAAGAATCGAGGCCAAAAAAGATCTATCCTGAAAAACAGATTACACACAGGGTACATATAAGTGACCATAATATAACTGAAATAGAGCCAATCACAAACCAATTTATTTTAACAACTTCACATTAAACCACTTTTTGGCTCTCACTTCCAAAGGTTCTCATATAATTGTGATGAAGAAATTTGAGTTACAGATATGTATTCCTACCTGACATCATCATTGTCCAGAGGAAAGATCCAGGGCTTAAATAACTTCACAATTTTACTCTGTAGGTCCTGCAGAGCTACAAGAGGACAAGAGACATTTCTGTTATAACAATACATAACAAACTCCAAAACAATCATAATGTTGGAATCAGTCTCTCTTATAATTTCAGATTTAATAGTTACCTTTCAGTATTTTGCTGCTACCCACTGACTCTCTGGCACAGCTGCTGATGTGCATGTTGATTAGACAACTAATCAAATGATCCCAGAAGGAAACAACCTCACTGATGTAGGGGGTCCAGGCAGAGTAAAGGCCGAAGCTCCGGAGGTCTGTTTTACTGAGTCGATTTCGCAGGAAGTAATCACTTAGCCACTCAACTGTCTCATCCACCTGATATAAAAACAATAACATCATAGGTTAAATTACATTTAGGCATTTGGCAGACGCTTTCTTCCAAAGTGATTTACAGAGGGGGGGTAACTCTCTCTCTCTCTCTCTCTCTCTCAAAGGGCTTTAAAACAACCACAGTGGACCAAAGTGATGTACAAAAGAATAAATAAAAAGACTAAGTAAAATTAAATCCAAGAATAGATTAAAATGACATAAAACAACTGCACAATTACACTCAATAAAACAATAAAAACAATAAACTAATACCAAATAAAATAGAAAATAACTCTTGAAAATAGACCCCACTGGTTAGCAGGGGTTCCAGAAGGGTGAGGGTGCAGAAGTGGAGACAAGTGCAGATGGAAAAAGACAAAGATAAAGGAGGGCATGGGGTAGGGAAGTGCAGGAAAAAGTGCTAGGACAGGAGGTACTCTCTGAAGAGCTGGGTCTTTAAGACCTTCTTGAAGAAAGACAGAGACACCCCAGTTCTACTAGTGTTTGGTAAGTCATTCCACCAGTGTGGAAGATTCCCTGAAACCAGCCTGGATTGTCTTGTGCATGGTTTTGGGACTCCCAGATAACATTTTCTAGATGAAGATGGAGGTCATGGGGTAACAATAAATGATATATGAGAATTACAATAAATGTTTATGATAATATAAAATATTAAAACAAACACTATAATGACACAGAGAGAAGAGCAATTAGCAAATAAGGTCTGTATGCACACATATACTGCACATAAAAAAGAAGAGGAAGAATATTCCTTACCTGCTGTGGAGAAAGGCTAATGGAAGATCTGTAGGGAGAGGCTGGAGGTCCAACAGCACGGTTAGAAGTAGAGGTGACCACTTGTTCACCTTTGCTCTTAGCACTGCGTAATGGAGGTAAGCAGCCGAGCACACGCAGAGTCACCTTCCAGCATTCTGGACTCAGTAACTGGTTTGATGAGCCTGATGAAATTCAGAGAATTCTTTCCACATCAACTGCTTTAAGAAAATGTTTTTAGTTGTTGAGTTGCTGTTTATTTGTGTCTCCATGAGGCCATCATAATTAAGTGTCTTGATAATTAATCACACAATAGACAACGTTTTGGTGCAAACTAAAACACAGTTTCTTGACATGATTTTTTTCAGAACGATTCAAGAAATGTTAACGGCATTAATTAATTAAATAAATCTTTTGTTAAAGCTAAGATGAGTAGGAGGCATACTGGCAGGAGGATGAATGTGTCTTTTGTGAATAACTTGAATGAAGAATAAAAAGACTTCAACTCAGTTTTTGTTACCAAGTGTATTACCAGGCCTTTAATGATTGGATAGAATAAAAGATGGTTTCAGATATGGTTTAGTAGGGGATTGTTATAATCAACAAAGCAGTGGTTCATGCTCATAGATGCACGCTTACTTGTCATAAGCAGACGCAGACAGTCACTGTAATGGTCGGGAAAATGATGACGTAAAAGCCACGTCCAGTGTTTCGTGAAAAGATGAAAAGGTGTGAGTAGTTCAGGCTCAGGGTCTCGGCCACAGACACAGAGTGCCCCGTGAACTAACTCCAGTAAACGGGTTCTCTCAGAAAACACTGGATGGGCTTCATTCAGCCACTGGGACAAGTCAAACTGCAGGGGAAAAAACAGAAGATGTGCCTGAAACTGGACTACAATTATGTACATCATGGTGTCTTTAATGATTTGAAAACTAACCTTAGTGAGGAGCATAAAAATGACATCTGCACTGTCAAGATGTAAAGAAGTCACCACATCTTGGTAAAGAAAGACAAGCTGATTGGGGGCAGCGTTGGGAGTGAAGAATGGAGAAATGAGAGGGCAAAGACGTCTCTGCTCCAGGATAGTCTTCAGAACACGACTACATTCTTCCACATTGCCCTGGATAAACACCTAAACACCAAACCAACACCAAAACACAACACAGCATAAATGAGAAGCTTACGTTCCTGTATGAAGCAGGAATGAACGAGTGAACCCGTCCCTTTCATTAGTTCACTTTCCAGTAGAAAGCATTTGTTCTTAGATACACATTCCAAATAATCCTAAATGCCAACTTCCCCTGCTTCTTGCTATTTTGTTTGTTTTTGTGAATGATAATGACTCTGACTCACATCATGATGTGACTGTTCCTTCACTTTACACAAGCTTTGATTATGCAAGTCTCCTGATAAAGTTAGCATAGATTTAGAAAATAAAATCTTTGCCCAATACTGACAATGGCCAGACAACTAGTGACTGGTAGTACCTTGGAGGACACATGGTTAGGAATCTTTCCATAGTTCAACAAGTTACGAACTAAAGAGCTTGTTGTTATTTAGGCAACACAAAGCTAAACAGTGCCTTTTATAAAACATGCGCACCTGTCCCAGTATCTCTACACATGAGGAGAGGTACTGGCGTGTTGGGGGATGCCGCAGGGTGTCTTCACAGACAAACGACACCACCTGGTAGAAGGCAGTTACACCAACACGCTGCACGGCTGGAGACTTCTGAGCTTTGTATATATTCACCAAAGCCCTGAACAGATAATTATAGACTGCGCATTAGTCACAATAGATATTTTAATTTAAAACTATCTTATATGTATTATACATTTTCTTTCTACGAAACCTGCGTTCACTCACGTTATAAAGTTCTCAGTGTGAACAGCAGCCTGGGCCAGGTTCTGAGGTGGTGCAGCCATGGCATCAGTTTGGAGCTTCTTTAAGTCCCTACGCAGTGATGTTATCTGAGTCTGGACTGCCTCTTGTCTCTGAACCCGTTCACACTAGAGGATTTTCAAACAAAAACATACAGATTAGTTCGAAGCAATGAGCTTATAGTCCTAACCAATGTGTGTGGTCTTACAGTGACAGTGATGTTTGCTGGTCCTTGGCATGGCTGACCTCCCTTCCCTTTACACTCCAGTGCCATGCTGATTTGCTCAGGTCGGTTCTTATACAGAAGAGGAAGGCTCTCCAGCAGCTCCTGCTCCATTGCCACCTGTTGGGCTTCACGTGCCACTGCAATCCTAACAGAAAAATGACAAGTGTTTTACAATTTGCAGTAGAGATTCAACACCATGCTCTAAATCTTTCAGAAGATATGAAGTATAAGTAGAAGGTAGCATAAAGTGGAAAAAGCCCAGTGCCCAAATAAACAATAATTGCATATAAATACATTTCAATGGTAGAAATTTGCAAATGCATCTTTATGTATACCTAAAAATAGCACATTTATCTGTATATACAGTTAGACTTTGAGTCTATGACCATGTGAAAATAGTTACTCGCTAACATGTTTACAGTGTACCTGGCTTGGTCTTGCAGGATGCTGAGGTCCTGCTGCAACAGTTCAGCAGCAGTTTTAGAGTCAGTGAGACATGTGGTAGGGACTTCATCCACTGGAGCTTTGTGTGGCTGTAGCTCTGGAGCTGGACGGGGAATTGGATGCTTCTGTAGATTAGACAGGATTCGCTCCTTTGCTGCAAACAGGCAAATCCAAAGTACAACAGTTAAATAGTAACAAAGGCAAGTGATAATCGTAAAAATCATCTTTATTTATTTGTAACAAAAAGTTATAAAAAGTTTGTCTTTACATGTAGCTTGTGCTAATCACTGACTGGTCTTTAATTACTTCTTCTTTCATTCCATCACTACAGAAAACATCCATTAGGCAATCTTTTTGATAAAAATGATCAGATTTTATTCTCTACCATTACTGAAGCTTGTGTAGTCAGTAAAGCTGTGGTTTTGGGCTTGGAGAAACATTGGCTCACTCTGCACGTTTTCCCACAGAGACAAAATCTCTTTCTCGTCATATTGCAGACGCTCTTGGTCAACATATTCTAACCACAGTTCCTACAGCAAAACATAACAACACACATTTAGGTACATTAGATCAACACAATACATCATGGTATAAGAAACATGCAAATAAAGCACAGTTGTCTTAGTAGTTTTATTGGAAAAATTGTAAAAAACACTCACCTGTTGTCGCTGCATGACCTGCGCCAGTCTGTGAGGTTCATATTCAGGGGGAAGAGAGGGCAGGTACACCTCCTGTTTCTGCAATATCTCATCATCGAGCCACACAGCAAATACACCAAACAACCTGTAGGTAAGCAGTCAGTAGGAATCTCAGTGCTTGTCAACATGCCCGTGGCTCCGACTGAGGGCTACATAAGAATTCAAGAAGTTTTATGTGGGATTATTATCCTACCTGACCAGCTCAGTGTGAAGCTGAGGAGAGGTGAGGTAAGGGGCCCGAACATTGTCAGGGCTTTCTTCACCCTGACTGTCTGATGATGGCGTGTGAGGTGGAGGAACCCTGAGGGCTTGGCTGGCAACATGGTGGAAATCAGTCACCTCTTGTAACCTATGTCTCAGGTCTTTGAGTAAAGCAGCTTGAGAAGAAGTCTGAAAGAACCTTCGACCAATACATCCAGCTGCCGCCAACCTGCAGTTTATGAAATATTTATAATACAAATCATAGACTCCAGCTTTCATGTGGAAATGGTGATGTGTGTGTGTGTGTGTCTTACCCATACTCAGGCCCAGGCTGTCTGAGGTAGAGCTGCAGGAACTTCTGCCAGACCAAGGGAAGTAGTGGATGATCAGGAGGTGTGACTAAGGCCTGACAAGCCCAGCGGTAGACCTGCAGCCGCTGCAGAGAAGGTGCCACTGGTAACTTAAGCCTCTGCTGTGCCTTCTGGCTCAGAAACGGACACAAAGTCTTAGATGTGAATGTTGAACTACACTAGATTACTTTACATTGTAAAGGACCCATTCTCTTCCACCTCATGACCCTACCCCTAGTTTTAATGCACCCATGACTGGTTATCTGTTCCTCCAAAATGCAACTAGAAATGATAAGGCTTGAAAAATTTAACCAGGAAATGAGACTACCAGGAAACCTTACATGAGATAGTGCAAATCCAAGGAGAGAGACAGGCCAAGAAGTGTAATTAGGAGTGGACAATGAGAACGGGGGGGGGGGGTTGTTAAGTCATACTTAATCGATGTATTGAACACTTGCTAAAATAAGATCAGTCCCGAGATCTTTAGATTCATAACTAGTACTTCCTTTCTGTTCATTTGTATACCTTTAAGGCTTGTTCTGGGGAGATGTTGGGCTCTGAGAGAAGCTCATGTTCAACACATCTTCTGAGCTGAGAGTCTTCCTCAAACATCCCCTCCATATTCAGTACCAGCCAGGCAAACCACACCTAGAAGCACACAACAGCAGAGCTGTGAGGACTAAGAAAACTTTACAATCATGTCCAAAACATTCTTTCATGTACAAATGTGGTTTCTTACCTCTGCACTTAGTGATTGGCCTTCTATGAAGGAAGGTGTGGCATTTCCTGCAATCCAGCCAACTATAGAGGAGAACAGACTTCGATCTCCGTGGTAACCTAGGGCATTCTGCAAGATTGTGCAAAATTACAATTTATATGCTCACAGTGTTTTAATCAGTATTACAACCTGTGTGTGTCACCATAATAAACTGCTGAGTGCAAGTTTGTCTTGTTGATTTATGCTTTGTGAATACTATCAGTAGAGCACCTCAGTGAACCTCTTCAGTTTACAATGGTATATTCGGTATCTGCAAGACCCATGAGAGCCCGAAAATTATGCAAACTTTTAACACTCTCTCACAGCAGGTCTCAGGGTAAATACCTTATGCTGTTGGTAGAGCAGTTTCTGCACACATTCCTCCTGGTGGTGTGTGAATGCAGCACAACAGATCTGATCCATGAGGAAAAGCACTGTTTTGTCACGATACCACAAATTCTGCTGGGTTAGGATTCCTACCCAAAACTCCAGAACTGCTGCAGAGCCAACCCGACCAGGCTGTGAGCTTTCTACTATGTGGCTCTGCAAGAAAACCACACACATATATATAAAATTGTCCTTTTGAATCAACAATTTCACATTTTGTGATTCTGTAGATAAACTATCAACATTTCATACTATTAACAAAAAGTCTAGAAACTTATTTTAATGTATTTGACTAAGACAATATATTTGGACACTGTTTCATTTAAATAATTTTTTTTTCACATACATGTATTTGCAGCTGACTAACAGAACTAATATCTGGTCACACCACAGTGGTTAAATCATGAAAGGTCACTGAGACAAACCTGAATGACACTATTTAATAGTCGCACATTGTCCCCATATGTTGTTCCTGTGAGGAGTGGTGCCACACGATGAGTGACTTGCTGTGTGACACCCTGAGGACAAACACTGTCGGACTGCAAGAAGACCTGGATACAACTTACAAACCTGCCATAAATAAGAGAAGCAAATTGTATTAGTGACAAGAAATATGTACAGAACAGAGATTATTTCCTGGTCTTTAATATGTGAAAAACTTGCTTACTGAGTGTTGTTGAGCAAGTAGAAACTGAGAGGGTAAGTAGGGGGTAAGATGTTGTCCAACAGATGCACGGCAGCTTTCAGGTGACGAGACTGAATCAGGCTTTTGAGCAAACCGACTCCGTCAGTGCAAAAGTTTTCCAGACTACGAAGGAATACACAGATCAGATTAGATCTGTTTACATTGCAAGTTTTAGGGTCAAATCAGACATAAGTGACTGCCTGAGTACATACCTATGTCCAACTGTTGTCATGGCAATGGACAGGTAGCATCCAATCGGGATACCTGATTTCACAGCCCTGAGGACAGAGTGCATGCTTGGAGTGTGTGTAAGCTCTGGTGGTGGGTTGGATGCCAAAGCAGGGACTGACCAAGCTCCTTTAGGGATCCTAGCATTGCCATGGAGCTTTAGCCTTAGTAACAGTTGCCATGCCCACTGACTGAAAGATGCTTCAGGAGACACACCTAAACGAAGGACACTGGCGAGGTAAGAGACCTGAAGATGGAAGAAAGACAATAAAAAATAATGTTGATACAGCCACAAGGTTCAAACTGGATGTCTGAGATAAACCTGTGGATGTGGCACCTGTTTGATCCCTTCTGATATGAGGCCAGTGTATGTTTTGTCAGTAAGGTACTTTTGATAGGCTTCAGCCACCAGCAAAGCCACTTCTCTGTGGAGTGATGATGACAAGGCCAAAGATCCATTCTGTGACAAAAAAAGGCCTCAGTCAGAAACCAAAGTCAAAAAATAGCAAAAGTAAGTGAAATGCATCAATGTAATTTCATGAACTGTAATAAAAAAACAGAAGTCAAAATAATAGCAGCTTAAAATAATGTCAACAATATCACTGTCATTATTTTTCTACCAACCCATTATTCTGAAAAAGGCTCTCATTTTTTTTTTTTACCAACAAATTCAATATTGGAATGGAATGGCCTTTTTTTGTCATTATACAGGATGTACAACGAAACAATATTTTAATATATCAAATCTTTATTTTGATAAAGTTTTTTATTGTTTCAAGAAATTAATTTATTTTGGGGTACTATATCTTGCCTTACAGGATCCTTTATGGCAAAACGTGTTTATCACTCTCCAAAAAGTTATTTATTTACAAAACATAAACATGTGTTACAGTCATATTTTGGAATATTGTCTGATTATATGAATGTCTGCCTGTTTAATATTTCGTTGACTTTTTTAGAAAAAAAAAAAAAAAGAAAAGGTTGAATTGAGGGTGTCATCTTCTATGTTGGAAGCAAGGGTAGTAAACCAATACATTACCTTCTTATTGTTAGCTGGAAAAGATATGGACATTAGAGTAACTGATATGGTCTTTGACTGCACACTGTTTTCTATGTTTATCTTTTGGGTAAAATAAATGTGAAACCACATTTGAATTTTAACTTTATGTCATAAAGCAGAACCCCATCATGATGGCAAAACTTAAAAGATCAAATCTGCAAAAAGAATGGTCATGACAACATATTCACAAAGAACTAATAATAACAACTCTCTAAGAAGTATTATTTACATAGATGGCAGACAGGGCTATACCTGTGTGTAACCCCAGTTCAGACCCTCCAGTATAACACAGGCTAAGCGATTTTCCACAGCAGACAGAGGGTGCTGGAGTAGCCAGGCACCAATGACACAGATTTCCTCAGGTCGAGGCTGCCACAGGCTCAGAGGCAGCTCTTTACACAAGTACAGCGCCACCTTATGGATAAAATAATATAGACAAAAAAGAAAAATTAATCAGTTTCACACAATTTTAATATTACTGCAGTCAATAGCCTATGAATATTACTACAATGATATAGAAGGTTGGTACTAACCATGCCCACAGTTTGTATAGTCTCTCTCAGTCTCTCCAGAAGCACTGAAGTGATGTAGGGATGCGCTGTTGCTATGGCAGCGAGCAACTCCCGACCCACTTTAGAGTAAGTTTCTCTCGTAGACATGCTCACATAGGACACCTAAGTGAAAGTTAGTATAATAGTCTACATTAGAACATTGACTCATGTATGAATAAGTATCTCGGGTGTATCATTTTCATAAAGGACATAATACCACAAAAATGTTTCACATCAAACTGACATTTTTTACTTTATTGAATAACATCTATGTGTCTTTCAGCCTCTGCGTCTCATACCTGATAAATCAGCAGAGTTATGGTTGTGATGAAGGCAGGATCTGAATGTTGAGTAGGTGTCGCCATGTGTGCTAGTGCAGTGAGGAGAGAGATGCCGTCTGAGCTGTTAACCTCACACAACCACTGCTCAAACCTCTCCTGGTGTTCTGGGTCTGCATTAGAAACAATAATAAATTAATTATTAAGGTGACAATGGTCAATACCAAACTTTGATTATTATTTATAGAACATTTTAGAGAAGCAGGAGTCAAAAGGCATTGAGACGGCAACATGTTATTAAACACAGTGATGCAACTGTCAGTCAAGTCTAAACATTAGGACAAAGCATGTTCTGAAGGATTTTTTTATGGTTTAAGAGTGAATACCTCTGAGAGCCTGAATGCAGAAGTGTGTCTCATTTGTAGTACCAAGCGCTTCTAGTCCAGCTGTTTCTACACACTGCATGACATACAGAACTTTCCACAGCATTGAACTGGACAGAGTCCCATATGGCATCTCAGACATAAACAACCAAATGCCCAGTCTGTGAAAGAAGACCACAGTCAACAATAAAGCAAATATTTCAAGTTTCGTTAATATAATTTCAATTCAACTTAAGGATATCAGCTCACCTTTTATTTCTGAGCACATGCAAAACAGCTCTGAGAAAAACATGATCATATTCTAGCTGCAGTTTTTCCAAAGATAGGGAGTGTACATGAGAGCTGGATCCCCCTTCACCAGTTACACTCACATACTGGGCCCAGTGATCACTCACATAACATACTGTCATTCTGAGAAAAAGAAGGCAAAATAAAGCATCAATGGTCTTTTCTGACATACATTTTCTCAAGAGGCAGAATTTTTTAAATTACATTATTTGTGTTTTTATTTATATTATTGGCATACTGACCTTATGATATGACCAATCCTTTTGACTAACTGTCTGTATCGTGCCCTGTTGTAGGTTTGTAACCCAAGAGCCAGTATTTCAATGAGTGAGGAAGCAAATGCAAACACCCGCATCATCTTCTGACTGGAGCAGGCCTGTGGCTCATACACACCTGAAAAGAGAGCTTGGTGTTTTGATTGTGATTTATAATGTATAATTAATGATCCAAGCTGATCATCAGGACAGATAGATGCACTAACCTTGCCTACTCATCCCCAACATGTGAGAATATAGCTGCTGAAAAGGGAACTGGGTCAGCAGAGAGATCAGGTCCTCTTCACACAGCAGTAACCAGCTGCTCTCAGGATCCTCATCCTAAAAAAATGGAGGTGAAATGGAGTTCAGCTTTCGTTTCAGTGTAATATGTTCATTTATGTGACAGAGCTATTTAAAACTATGGCAGTGTCTGGGACTCACACCAAGAGATGAAAATGGAGGGATGAAGTAATGGATTGACAGTATAACATTCATTTAGCATTTTACAAAAACATTAATAATTTCTAGGATTTTGAAAGATGAGAATATTACATTACATAAATCACATATACATATCCACAATGGTCTGAAACAGGTTTCCTAGAAAATTCATGAAAATGGTTTAACCTCCATAACAAATTAGAATAGACTGTATGTACAACGATAGTAATATCTACTAAAATGGACAAATTTGCTCCATCACATTGTGCTGTTTTAATTTTATCTTTACTGTAAGATGAATATATACCTGATAATTCTGTACACTACACTAGAGTTTTATGGAATTATTTGGGTTTAAATTATATGCATACCTTTCTTTCCTTAAAATAGAATTATTTTAAACACACACCTCTTCTCCACCTTCATCTACTAGTGTCCAGTTTCCAGAGTCTGGTCCAGAAGTTGCTGAGTTCTGGCTCTCACATGGCTTCATATGGCCAAGAAACTCTGCACGGTGTCTAGAATAGGACAAATTAGCCACTATTTAGAGATATAGCATTGTTTGACCCTAAAAGGATGACCTAAACATAGAAAACCAAAGATATAAAATTGGAGTGTACAATTCAGTATGAATTAAAGAATCACGGTTAAAAGCCTCAATTATTTACCTAGCAGGAGACATTAAGATGGCCAAGGCTTGCATGAAGTGCTGTATTCCACAAGTGTTATCCCACACTTGAATCTGTAGAATAATGTAAGAGAAAACTGCCACTCATCTATTTGTACAATTAAATGATAAAAATAAACAACAGTGTCAAACTAACTTGAAGAAAGGGAGCAGCCCACTTTCCCACCCCAGCAGGACAACACAGCAGATGGCACAACAGGTAAAGATGCTCTCCTGATCCTCCAATATGCAGCAGGACTGCCACCTACAGGACACCAGAGTTATGTGAGCAGCCAGTCATGAAAAACACTTAAACCTTTGAAAACGGGATTAAGGAAAGCAGTATGTTCAGTGTTTAGTGTGTATACCAGTCTTTCTAGCCAGTGATGGATGTCTGCCTGGAACTGTGCATCATCCAGAACTCTACGTATGAAGCTAAACAGGACACTAATGGCTTCTTTCAGAGGTCTGAGAGAACAAGGCTGGGATTGAGTGCCAGTACAATCTGACAAGATGAACAAAAAATAATACATAAATAAATTAATAGAACTATATATATATACATATATATGTACCAGTTTACATGGGAGACAACAGCACAATAGAATAATTTAGTTGCTAACCTTTTAAAAGGCAATACAGGTATGATTCCACCTGGAGGCGGGACAGCAGAGCAGTGTAAGCATGAAGAGCCACCTTTTGATGAAGCAGCTCACTGCGAGCTTCAAACAATCTCCTCAGCTCAGCTAGTACACTCTGACTAAAGTCAGCTTGCTGAAAGCGATGGTACCCGCACACCTTAGACTGGTCAGCACACACTCCCTGTAGGAATTAAATGACATTAAAAGTGTCACAACAGCAGAGTTGTGCTATTGTCTTTTCTATAAAATACATTTGTTTACAAAAAACACCTGAAGTGTAAGTTGTTCATCTCTGAAAGTCCAGAGACGGTTCTGTGTACTCTTGCAGTCAGAGGACTGTGTATGGAGCTGTGTGTGTGACTGAGTCAGTTGTCTTCGGCAACGCCAATAGTTCTGTAGAAGTTCAGTCAATTCATGGTGTTCCTGTCTGGCTAAAGCACAGAATTGGGCAGCACACACTTCAACACTCTCTAGCCATGTTCGTAGCCCTCCCCCTGGCTCCCAGACACTCAGCTGCTCCAGGGAGAAAGGCTGCAAAGGAAAAACATGAGGCCTTTATTGGTATAACAACTTTCTAAAAATACAATTATTTTTATTCAGGTCAATCTTCATCTCTTTATATTAACTGGCATATGGTGGATTAAGAGGTTTTGGATATGTTGCACAAATTGTAATGTTAGAAATTACCTGAATTTCTGGAGCAGTTTTAGGTAATTCTGGGTAGAGTTTGCTTCTAGAGAGCTCTGCAACGGATTCTAGAGGCTGCAAACTTGGGGGAGAAGATTCCTGCTCAGGGAGTGCCAACACTGCAGGTCCCCTTCCACAGCTTTTGACAGTTTCCCCACTGAGTGGCATCACAGGGCCTTCCTCCAGTGCAGGCAGAGATGGGTACAAAGTAGGGGCACTTGGAGCTGTAAGGTTTTGAAACTGGGGTGAAGCACATGGTTGATTCCATGTCTCCTCATCTCTTCGTACCTCAACTGTCCTTGACACAACTTCAAGCTCAGCCCCTTGAGCTTTAATGCTCCCATCTTCCTCATTGTCTTTTTTAAACTCTGTAACCTGCGACGTCTCCGTTGACAAATTCAAAGATGATTGTAAAGTCTTTGATAATATTGATGTGGATGAAGTCTGGGAGGAGGTCAGCTGCTTGTCAGGAGGATGATCTGATGGTTTTGCTGTTGTATCCACAGGCTGCTGCTTATTGTCCTCTTGATATGGCAAGCTGAGAGGAATATCCGTAAAGCCAGAAGTGCAGGCCTCATCACAGGCGGCTATGGGTAGTGTGGCTCGTTTTTCTTCATCTGCCTGCTTCTGCTTCCTTACCAGCTGAAAGCAAACATAGCAGTCAAATATAATGTTAATTTATCTTATTTACGAATTTATTCTGAGCCCTAGATGTGGCTTAATTTATGTATATTATGATAAACATATAAATAGAACATACATTGTGATTCTCACAGAAGGATCCCTACATATCTAGCAGATGAAGAAGATTTTCCATTTGATTTTTCAATTATTATTTATTTTTTTAACCCTTTATTGTGCAAGTCACTATTTTGAGTTATTTCTACATATATTACAAGTGAACAACAGCAACAGTTCCAGTGAAGACAGTGAGTCAACAATATCAGGTCTAATGTAATGTACAGGGTATGCAAGGTCCACATGTGCATGAACAGTGTGTGAAACTACATGATTAGCTACTATTAAGTTATGGTACTAATGTAAATAATGATGTTCAAAGAAATAATCAGTATGTTGACAGGTGTCTCAGTCAGCACTTATGTTGTAGTGTTCTAAAAGTGATGTTCTAAAACACAATTTCATTACATATTACATGTTTTCTTGTATTTTTATGTATACACTTCTTCAATGTTTTTGTTATAATTATGGATAAGGACCCAAATATTGTAACTTCATTGACCTTGATCTACTACATAAGAAAACATTTTGAATTTTCACAAAGGTCCACCAACAACACACTAAGGTTAACATATTAAATTTCAGTATTGGAGTGCCCAATAAAGGGTTAAGGATCATGTTTTTTGCAAGTTTCTGATCAGACTTTGAACACTTCGTAATCATTATTATTGTGTTTGTAAATATCTTTGTAATGGGCCGTAGAAATTTCTCCTGAAACAAATCTGATTTCAGTCGGCCCATACCACCTATGACAATTAATGGAAAAATAGAAAAACACGACAGTATTTGCTAAAACTTGTTTTGATCACCTGAGTCTTTCCGCTGGTCTTTGTCTTCGTCCTCTTTGGTCTTACAGCCTCCATATTTAGCATCTACTGACAACAGCCTTTCCACCTCTTCTACAAAATTAACATGATAGTGACTATCACAGAAATTGCGATGAGCAACTGGTAATGAGCAGCTTTTGTAGAGAAGTATACCAACAAACATTAGCCGAAGAAGCTAGCGCTCTTCTTCATGAGATAAGCAGCGATTCTGTGTTGACAAGATAAAAACACTGACTACATGTAAACAAAACAGTCCAATGTGGTCCTGTCGAGGAAGTTAATGGCGGAAGACAACAAAACAACTGGTACATCCATTACAGGGCGGGCACTTAATGTCCACAAAATATTCTTGGAAAACGAAACCAGTTTCTGTTGATGAAACACAGCTTAGACGAAAACAGGCTTAGCGCGGCTAGGCTAACACTTAGCCGTTAGCAGACAGCGTTATGTCTGTTTAGTAGTATATTCACCAGTTGCTATTAACTTGTCATATAATGGCTGGTATTGTCAAAATAACACCCCATTATATCCAGGCTGGTGACACGAGGCAGTAGCCCCCCGTCCACTGGTCAGCTGCCATTTGTTTTGTTTGCTTCGGAACTTGACTGACACAATCTCTGATCACGTGACGCCTCCACCTCTCTACGGATAGCCAAAGAGTTCAAACAACAAACGCATAAAGTTGTTCTACCATTTTCACTAATAATCACACTTTCTTGTATATTTGAAAGTTATATGGTATGCTATTAGTGTACAAAAATTTTGAATTGAGATTGTTTGATAATCTTAGTCATAATTAATCATCTTAGATTGCATAACATAGTAATAGCATATTGATCACACACAATAGTTACATCACTAAATATATAAGCACATATTTTCAATGGTTTCCAAAGACATTTTTATATTGTTGTGATCATACAATAAAAATCCAGAATTCAAGGAAAGTAAAAAAAAAATATTTATTTACAAATGTATAATACACAATTTCACTTGACAATACCGAGACTGCTTCTTGGCTTTTATCAGACTAAAAACACCCCAGAGGTCTTGCTTTTCTTGATATATATTTTTAAGAAATAAACAAACAAACAGTATTTAAACGTAGTCACATATATGAGTCACAATGTACACCCAAAATCAAATCAATCATAAATTAAAAGAAAAGCCGTGGTTTTGTTTGCTGTTCCTAATTAAGGTCGGTAGATGCTACATTGTTACTATATGCATGATCTAGGCTAGTTCTATGCTATAAATATTTTTATAGTAACACAACAATTACACAAAACAAATAAAGATAATGAGAACATTTCCCTTTTATTTAAAGATATTTAAGTAAACCATGAGGTTTAGTTCTCTGTGGTAAAGTCAAACCTGATATTACCAGAGCTGTGAGATTTCCAGGTCATTCAGGAAATCACTACAACTTTTATGGTCCATTTTATAGTCCCTCCACCACAACAACTTTTATAGTCCATTCAATATTTTATGCATTAATCTATTAAAGTTTATTTCCAGGCACACAGATCTGCTGTAAACTGGGAGCAGGGCTGTTGGGGCGTGTGTGTTTGCCAGAGATCTCACTGACTGTTTGCTTTGTATTTTTATGGAGAGTTGATGAAGGACTGCAGGGTGGAGTTATCTCAACCTCAGTATCCTGGCTGTACAGTTCATGTAAAGGGAGTTGTTCCTGCTCGTATGTGTAACTTGGTGCCTGATTGAAGATCTCAGGTGTATGCTGTATATATGCCTGGCTCAGAGCCAAGTTGAGGATCTCTGTTTTCTCTTTGTAGAAGCGCAGCTCTATGCCTCTACGTCGAGCTAACACCAATTCCCTCTGTGCCACCTGTAACTCTTCCCCAAGTTTCCCTGGTGATTTCTGCTCTCGGCCAAGCCAATCCAGAGCCATGCTGCTCCGCATGTATTCATCAAGTCCCCGTTGAGAGTAATAAGTAATCACACTCTAAAAGGGAACAGAAAAAAATTACAATTGTCACTAATCCACAGCAAAAGAGCTAAAGTTTATACCATCAAGACCTGTACCTGTCGAGAGCACTGCCTGTCCCTCAGAGCTTTTAGTGTCTCATTCCAATGCAGCAATTGGAAAACTGTCATCATCTCCTGAGGAAAAAAGTGAAAATATAGTGCATTCCATGAGTAATGAATGAAGTGAAACCCAAACATTAAGCGCTATGTATAAATGTCTGATGGAGATAAAACATTTTGTATATATTTTTTTTAACTCCTACCCAAACTGTGGATGATTAGTTTGAAAGATTTTGTAAATCTTCATGTGGCAGGTATGTATAACTGATTTATAAAATGCTGTTTGGCTGAACAGCTGTCATACGTTAAGAGCTCATGACATTTGTGTTAAACAGAGAAAGTGTACATTAACAGACATTGACCCAATGAGATACAGATGGAAAATGTGACACATCGGAGGTTAAAGTCCATGTTGTACCTGCTGCTGTTTACTCTATTTCCAAAAGTGCATCTGCTCAATGCCATTTGTGCCTAATTCTGCCTAACTACCAATCTACTGGACACTTCCTGTACCTCCTGAACTAAATACCCCATGGTTGATGGTGTGTGTGTGTGTGTGTGTGTGTGTGTGGGTGCAGTGGTATTTGAATGCATATGTTGTATATTTGTTCATGTGGATGTTTGTGTGTAACTTGGAACCTATCCATGTCTCCAAGTATTATTTTACTGAGAATGATAATGATCCCATTTCCTCCTGCTAATAACCCTGTCTCTGCAGATGTGATTATTTACACAAAGGTGGAAATATTAGGTGTTCCATACCACAAGTCCCTGCTACACTGGGAATAAGAGTGAGAACGAATTAGACAAGCTAGGCAGGGGACGTAATGATAACAATGAAGGAGGACTTACTGCCTAGTGGTTAATCATATTTTTATTATGTTTGAAAAGGAAAACTGCTAATTATGTAAAATAATAACACTTTAATCTGGAGATCAATTATAAAGGAATGACTAAATATGCCTTCAAGCAAAAATTGATTATTTTGAAGCGAAAAGATCCTTCACACAATTATCATATACTCCTCGTGATTTATGAGTGTAGCTGCAAGAGAAACAGTGTTTCCAAAAAAGGTTTTAGCTTTCTGTTTTACCTGGAACTGCAGCATGGTCTTCCCTATGTATGAGTGGAGCAGCAGACTGTAGGTTCCTATACTGGTGCCTGAATCACTGGCATCTTCTATAGAGACCTGGAGAGAGACCAGTGCAAGTCAACATTCATACTGACATCTACATTCTCCTAATACTATGTGTTTACACAAGCTCACACTCACAGCGCTGTCTGTGGCAGCCTGCTGCAGACTCTGAGTGATGAACTGAGAGGTGATTCGTCGACATGGCAGCTCATTCACAAGAGAGTTCATCAAGGCAACACGAGCTGCATCCCTTCGGGCCTCAGCTCGAGTGTCACATACCTGAAAATGAGAAGTGACATGACATCCAGAAGGAAAACACTTAAATGGCTGCAGAAAAACTATGTGAACAATGTGAAATTGAAACACTAGTAAAGTAGACGCTTAACTCAGAGCCTTTCAGTGACTGATACAAACAATCTGTCCTGTTTTGTTTCATGTGTGATTTTACACTTCACTACAGCTAATCATGGGATCAGAACTCAAATCACCAATGAGATTAGAACATTAGAAGCATTCACAGATAATCAATCACATGGCTGCTCTAAGCTGGGGGCTGATGTCTCTTTCACAATGAGCCCTTTGAGAAGCATCATGGGATTGAAACTGAACATTAATTCAAAGCTTCCTTAAAAGTGTGTGATTGTTCATTCCAACTCTGTGGCCATAGCCACTTTAACACATATATGTGAACTATTCAACAATTATCTGCTACTTTTGGTCAAGAATATAATACAAGATTGTTCTTTTTTTATGTTTTCAGTCTATCGTTAAAACAACATATAATTATTACATACAAAGTTAACATTTTAACCTTAATTTGTGCACTTCCCATATATAAGACACATAGTTCCAACAGTCTATTAACCCTAGAACACTAATGTTAAAAGTAGTAACATCATCACTAATGTTGAGTATATTTGAACTAATATAATATCCTGGATAAAATACACTTTTCATCAATTTATGTAGAAGTACAACATTGTATGCCAAATTGTAGTACTCTTCTTTAATTTCCCAATATACAATATGACATAAAATTATATTTAAAAAAAAAAAAAAGATACCATGGGGGACCCTTTAAAATGGCAGCAACACAATGAAAATCACATGACAAGAACTGTGTGGGTGAAAATCACCTGGCGTTGGTGTTCTAGGGTTAAGGGAAAATAACTGGTATGAAACCTGAGACAATGAAGGAATGTAGGCATTTTACATGACCCAACCAGTGTAGAAATAAAAGAAGTGCTGCTTATAAACACCTTAAAATTGCCAAAGCAGCTTCCTCCGGGCAGGGTGACATAGCAGACGTAGGGAGGTCCGGGTGAAGGTGAAGATTCATAGAGTAATAAAGTCTCAGTCCTGCCAGTTGCATCCGTGACAGAACCATCTGAATCAGTGGAGGAACCATTTGACTGACTCATCTGCTTCTGCTCCCAGAAGTTATGGAGCATGGCCACGACATTCACTGCACATATTAACACGGATGACATCTAGAGGTTACAGTAAACAATGACACTACTAAAACCATGACAGCATTGATTTTTAAAGTGCTGTGCTATTAAAATAACTTGTGCTGGGAAAAGTATTGTTCACTTTTGATCAACTGAAAAAATATGACTATTACTATTTGAATTTCCTGATTTTTCTCCCCCTTTCTTTGCAAATGTAAATGGGTTATGTTCCTGTTTTTGAGTACTGACAGGACAAAATATATTTTTAGAAATGTACATAAAGGTAACTAATGGAAATCATAATGAAGAATGGCATTACTGAAACTATGAGGATTTTGGAACTGAAACCACTGCATTTTTGTTTAAATACATTGTAGTACACTTCTTTAATTTCCTAATATACAATATCACCCAAAATAAAAAAAAAAGTCTAATTCAGTTTGCAATGTATTACATGTATGTATTATATTTGTCTATTTATTGTAATCATTTTACTCATTTTAATTGCACTCATTTATTTTTTAGCTTGTTTTTAAAGTAATATAGAATACATTTTAATCCTGTGGAACCCGGAAGCCAAGCAAGGACATTTTGTTGCCAAATCTCACTTTGTGTTGTTTTTGTGCAATGATAAAAAGAAGTTTAAGTTTAAGTTTACATACTTACTTAACACAGAAAGCTAAATTTAGCTGTGACTAAACTGTATAAATGTAAAAGTATCTTTAAATAAAGTCTTCTAAGTAGTGTGTTTTAAAGTTAAATTATATCCCGTATAGATTTTTTTTATTTAGTTTTGTTTGTTTATTTTTTGGGTTTTAACCTTTAGGATCATTGCTGAATCAGCTATAACTTGACTGAAAGCAAGTATTTTACCAAGCAGACAAGAAAACTGAAATTATGAGGAAAAAAAACTCAGTGATTGGTATATTTGTTTTTATATTTACTGGCACATCATAGTACAAAATAGCAAATAGTTATAAAGAATATAAGCTGTAACAGTTCTACATCAGTGGGAGTTATCATTGCATGAGTCACAGTTACTCACAGTCATTTCGGTTGGTGTCCATCTCACTCTGTGACAGGTAGGACATGATGCTGTCCTCAACTTTTTCTTTACTCATCTTCCTCCAGTACTTACTTCCACAGCTGCTTCAAATGCATTTATTCCACTTTCTTCACACCATTTTTAATTTCAGCTTCCACATGTCCTGTTACACAAACTACTCATTAAAATGATCATACTCTAAAAGAGAGCAACATCTGCAATCATGAGAACTGTGGATGGGAAATTGTTACGGAGCAAACTCAAAATCTGAAAGCCCCTCCAGCTCTTT
The DNA here is from genome assembly GCA_020466265.1 of Siphamia tubifer. NCBI lineage: Eukaryota > Metazoa > Chordata > Actinopteri > Kurtiformes > Apogonidae > Siphamia > Siphamia tubifer. The sequence goes on along the minus strand of CM035791.1, from coordinate 36,545,683 downwards.
TCCCCCTCCCCCTCCCACTCCCTTTCCCCTTTTCCCCTCCTCCTCTCCTGTGTGAACATCTCACTAGGGTTTCTCTTTTGAAGCAGACCACCTTTGTCACCCTTGCTGCCAATTAGCTCAGAGGGCCCCTCACTCTTTCTACACATGCACACACACACAGAGGTGCAGGGGCTGGAATGCTGTGCCCCTCCCCTCCAGCTATGCAACTGGCTAATCCCTGAACAGTCAAACCTGCAAAAAAGTTTCCAAGTGGAACCACACACAAGTCAGTGTTCTATGTTGAAGAGGAATATTAATTCTTCTATCATACAAGTTCAGTGAAATGTCACTAGTATGAACTTTAATGCCAATTCTGCCTAACAGCGTGGGGGTGAATACTTTTGACTGCACACTATTTTGGGGCCAGCGCCTGAGCTCCATTCACCCTCTTCATTGTGAATGACCATTGTTCAAGTCTGAATCCACATCTCCCTGAAAGCCTCTTGCACATAAATGAAGCAAATTTTGAAAAAAAAAAAAAAAAGAGTCCTTTCCTCTCATCTTTTATATGTTAAGATTAGTCAACAGAGAAGCTGAATGGCTATACGTGTCTGTTTCCTCGTGGTTTCATTGTGAGTGGCGTTGGGGTGTCCGAGAGCATGCATGTTCCCACGTCTGTGTCAGCCTCAATGTTTCTGATTGGCTGCTTGGGGGGTGGATGTAGCAAACCATTCAGATGAACATAATAGTTGGAGATCTTTGAACCATAGGAGTTTAGAGGAAGAAATGAACTTTCTTCGTGAACTTGCATTCAGTTTGAATCTTGAATTGACACACATTAATCACTCTGTCAAGACTTTATCCAGACTGAATGATCTTGAGACTGCAATCATTGCCCAATTTATATGCAGTTACTTTTTAAGTTCATGTTGAGTATGTCAACCTACCTAAATAGAATGCCAAGCATATCAAGTGATTTCATAACAGAAAAAATAATGTAAAGCCTTCTTTTAGCCTTACTGGATGTAAATATGTTGCCTTGTGTGTTTGTGCTACACCATGTGATTCCTAATTGTCCTCCAGTAACAAAGTATTTTTAATTGGCTGGTTTTCACTATCAATGCAACATTTATATAATAAAAAAAACATAAACCATAGCATTTGTGTTTAGAATATTTATTATTAATCACACATCGAATATAGGTAACATTTCTGTACATTACTTTAGACTAAGTTGAGTTTGACAGTTGAGGACAAGTTGCATCCTCCTACCATTGTGGGGCTTTTGTAAGATCAGCAGAATCAGCTACAGTTTGTTCTTAATCAATAACATTTACATGCACTTAGAGAAATTAAATTTATTGCCTTAGTCCGATATCAAAGTTTTAAAAGGCATGTATACACCTTAGTAGGACTATAATCAAATCAAACTGGAGTTTTAGAAGTCGGAGCAACCAAGTCAGATAATGTGATTCTTATTGAGCTTCTCCATGCATGTAAATACCACCCAACCGCTCACTGTTATTGTCCTCCTCCTACAAACCTTCAACTCTGCTGTTTTTCTTCTATGACGCCAACCGGAAGAATGCCAACGTGAAAGGGCGTGTAGGATCACCTAACGTCTGGGAGCTGAACAATAATTCCATTCTCTTTCTGCACATGTAAGCTGGGATTTCTCAGAAATTCCAGTTAAGACCTTAGCTAGAATACTGCCAATAGCTCGACTTAGGTGTGCATGTAAACATATTGATTGTGACGGTAATGTCGGCACTCATTACCGTACAAACAGTACTGAAGTACAGCAGATCCTCTTCAGTTTTACCACTGACAATCATGTGTTGACTGCTCAGTTCAGATAAATGCAATGGGAACCTCGGAAATATACACCGATATCTTTGTCTTCTGTTACTTTAGTCCCATTTATCCCCAGAAGTCAGCACACTCTATACTGGACTTGATGTTACTTTGGTTCTCTCTCCTGGATTTGGTCACCAAGTTGGCTTCTCCCTTCTGCAGACGTCTCCTCTGAGCTGCCTTCTGCTCCTTGTTGAGCTGCCTCCGCACCTTCTGGCGGACTACCTCCTACAGTAGACAAAATAACAGCCCGTTACTACAGACACCACATGCACACACTGTATGTCTTTGCCAGGCAAGCACAACAATATCCATAAATGTTACCTTTGTTTAGGTCATTTGAGCTGTAACACTATGTGAAAGCTCTTTGGCAGCACCTACAGGACATTCCAATTTTTGTACAAAACAGTGCACTAGGATTACTCTGTTTGGAAATGTCAAATGTCTCAATATTACAGCCTTAGTATTTAGTAAAACAACTATCTGTTCCACATAAGTGTAAAAATATTCTTATGGTTTCATGTCCTGTACGTTTTAACTGTACCAACACATCATTGTCATTTAAGATTTTATATCCATCTTCATCAACTGCATAGTGTCCCTCATCTACAACTTCCTTCTATGAAATGTGAATTTTCCTTGTATATCCCATGTTTAGTTTCTTATGATCATGTTTTATACTCTATGTGTAGTTTGTATAAGTGTTGGTAATGTCAAATTTCATCTAGATGAAAATACATAATGTCAAGGTCAGTTCTCATTTGTCCAGGATTTTGTTGATCTTGAATTTTTTTCAAAATTTGGCTGGATTGTTTTTGTTGTTTCTTCTCTCATCCAAGAGGCTCCTTCAGTTCAGTCTCGGATGGTTTTTTACCTCCGCCATGGAGGTTATGTTTTGCCGGCATTTATCTGTCTGATTGTTAGCAAGATAACTCAAAACGTTATGGATGGATTTCAATGAAATTTTCAGGAAATGTTGATATTGGCACAAGGAACGATTGATTACATTTTAGTGGTGATTGGTAGGGGGCATGCATCTTTCATTTGGTAGGTTGGGGTGAACAATTGGTTGCAGAAGTGAAAGCAAAACCTGACATTCATTTATGTCATTTATTTACGCATGGGGTGATCTGCCGTGGTGGAGGTCTGCACTTTCAGACTGCTTTTCTAGTTTTAATTGGGACTGTGGGCATTTAGAAGGATAACTGTTAATTTATCAAAAGCCTGCTCTGTACAATCTCCCTTTGACATGTTACACAGCTTTAATTGCTATTTGGTGTATAGCTATAAATGTGTTTTCAGACTTACAGGTGGTATGGTGGAGCAACTGCCTATGCTGCCCATTGTACCCTCACTGTCTGTCCTTTTCCTCCTGTGTTCTGCAATGTGTAGAAGGCTATCAGAGTCTCTGCAGGGGGAAACATACAGAAAATTGTCATTGCATTACATTTTACTGAAAAGCAAGAGGCCCTGAGTTGTTCCATGGACACACACCGAGCGACATCATTTAGGTTGAGATAATTTCGAAAGACATTTAATTGAAAAAAAAAATTCTTTTTAGCTAAAGGAATAGGATATCCCCCTTTAATTATTATAAAATAATGTGACTACACCATAACTACAGGACGCGTGTGAATTTAAGAAATGAATGTGTTCTCACTCCATACAGTAATAAACATTCACATTTACCTGAATGGTTTGAACTCCTTGTTGGAAACAGAAAGGTCTGCCAGCTCTGGACATTCATCCTCTGCTTCCTTTAAGTCTGCCTCTGTGACTTCCTCTGTCTCTTCATTACTCATAGGTGTTGGCACATTTTCTGTGTCTTTCCGTTCATCCCCTTTTTCATTTTCCTCTTTCTCATTTGAGACTTCTGCATGTGTATCACTAACTTTCAGACCCTCTAGTTCCAACATTGCATGATTATATTCCTCCATGTCCACATTCTCATTGGGTATTTCTTCAGCTCTTTCCTCATCATCGTCCTCCTCTTCATCACTATCATCATCATCTTTCCTCTCAGGCCCAGCTGGGTGTAGGAATGCACTTTCTTCCTCCAGATCTTTGGTAAAGCCACTGGCTGAGACTTCAACATCGAGAGAATAAGACCGTCTTCGAGAACAGACAAAGAAAACAAAGACCTTTTTAGCATTTATCATTTCTCCCCTCATCTTGTTTATTACATAAATGCATGCACTGAAAAGCTATATTGTACAAGAAAGAACAAGATGGTCAGTCAAGACCCAAGCAAGTCTTCAGCTTAATATTTTTTCAATGAGATAAAATACAAAAATTACCATTCACACTAAAAATGTAACCCATATTAGTGACAATATCTGATGTTTATACTGTAATATATAAATCTAATATACCAACAGAATGTTTCTGTATCTTAATTGTGAATGATGCACTTATAGAGGCACTTACCTAATGTCTTTGAAGGTTGGGTAGAGCTCACTCTCATAATTGAATCGTTTTGCAAAGAAGTCCCTGATACATTTCACATCTCGGTCAAAATACCTATGAAAAAGTGACAAAACAACTACTTTTGAAAATCATTCATTTAATGTGTGTGTTATGTGATTGTGTTGATTTTCCACTTAGTACAAACCATTCTGCATTAGGATGTGATGTGGAGACCATTTGAGGAAAGTCAATCATTGTTATGTGGTCCTGATCATCCAACATTAAGTTAAACTCATTGAAGTCTCCATGAATCAAGCCATGATTTGCCAGTTTGACAATAAGCTCCATGAACTCATTGTACAGGGCTGGTGGATCCTGAAGTTCATGCACTTGACAACTGAATGTGAAGTACAATGATACACAAATTATAAAAAAACACAGTACATGACTATCTTCTATAGCACATGAATGTGTGGAGGCATTCAGTACATAGTGCTGTAATTTTGTAACTGAAAATAAACTAACTACATACAGTGGATATCCATTGATGAGTTCCATCACCACAGCATGTCTATTGTAGTCCATTGGTTTGGGAACAGGAAAACCCCGATCATACAATGCCTGGAAGAAATAAAAACAAGACTGGATTACTATGTCATGTTCTGAATATTTTCTATCTATTCTGTCTATAGCGCTGTCCATAAACAAAGAAATCAGCTTCATACTGCCTGAAACTCTATCAATTACCTTCATATAGGCAAATTCCTTCATGGCAGAGAGCCGAGAGAGGTAGAGCCAGGACATATTCTTCCTGTGTTTGTGGTAATCTCTTTTGTTCTTTAGGTTTCTGAAGGAGGTGCGACCCAATCTATGAAGCTTCAGAGCATACTGTTCCCCATTTGGACCTGCCACAATATATATATCTACAAAGACACAAAGTACATGAAGACACTTGTATAAGCCAAGGAATCTCACAGAGACCAAATTGTGATTTACATAAATAGATTACAAATTAGAAGGCTGTCACACATTGCAAAAACAAAGTAAAAAAAAAGAAAGAGTGATACTAATTTTAGAGGAATTTCAAAGGGATAAGAATGAATTTCAGCAATCGGTGTGGCAATTTAAAGCAAAAACACACAACATCTTTGTTTTAATATGAAATTAGCTTCTAGAGATAGGTGGGAATAAAGCATGGCTGAAAATACTCCACCATACAGAGCCCCTGGACCCTTTCCCTATAGGGATGAAGCATTCAGGCTTATGCTCTTATCTGTGTGTATGACACTTGACAGGAACATGTTAAGGGTTAAGTCACTTGTTCATCTTTAGAATAAGAGTGGTATAGAAAACAACCCCATTATAATATCACACTCCATGAATCTGATGGATTGTTCTTCGTTATGGTCTCCAATTTCCCAGATTGGGATGGATGGATAAAATAGTCAGGGATGGATGACAAAAATTACTTGGTTAGACATATTCTACTCTAACATTTTCTATTTAAATGTAGACTTTAGTCATTGTTACTACAAAAACACTAAAGAGTTTAATATTTGTGATCAACGTGTGTGCAATTCCAATAATTAATTTACATCCAATTCCAATTTTAGTCCTACCATATTGATTCAGAATAAATGGTCTCCACACATTTTAGTCCACGACAGAGAATACATACATTGAAAACATCTGCATTGGTTATGGACAGTTACACTTTTTTCAGTTATTTGTGCTGGTCTGTGGGTTGTGTGTTAAAGTGACTTACCTGACTCTTTACCTACTCCCATCTGATTGCCAACAGAAACGATCACATCCCTGGAGCACAAGGTTTTCAGAGCAAGGTAGTCATATCCTCCGTAGTTCAGCCTATAGCCCTGCACCACTACGATAAACATACACATAGTACATTATATTATAAAATAATATAAACCCACCTCCTCTGGACCCAATGAGGCGTGTGTTTGCATTTTCTTACTCTTGTTGCGTTCATAAACAACAAGTTTGTGTTTGACCAACTCTCTGAGGATCTTGTTGCAGCCACCATGTCTGAGACTGGCGATGGAGGACAGAAGACTCACAGGAACAATCTCATGGTTCTTCATCCCCATTTCAACCTGTTCAAAGGAAACATGACGACAGGAGTAAAGAAACACTAACTGATCAAAGCAACGTGAACACAAGCTAACTCTGTGAGACAATTAGCATCAACGTACCGCTGTGAGCACGCGGAAGTCATCACGAGACAAATATCTCAGAACCACCACATTCAGCTTCCCCATATTTGTATATGTACACAAACTATTACGGTTCTTAAAATAATTTAAAACAGTTTCTTGGGCTAGATAGCTCGCATTTTTGTAAACACACGTGCAAGGCGGAAGTTAAAAGTAGCGGAAGTTGCGTTACTTACGTTTTCATTATACGTCATCACGTCCAGGCGTAGTTGTTTGAAAAAAGGGGTTGGAAACGACACGGCACCTGTCATCTCAGTTAAGTAATAAAGATGGGATTTTTGGCTGTTTTGAGGGATACGGAACTTTATGGCTCGTTCCTTTCAAAGAGCCGTTCAAATGACTATTTTTCTCTTTTAAAAAAAAAGTATTTTAGGCTTAACCTGGGTCCCCAGCATTTTGCCTTGGTTCCCCCTTATCAATTAAAGTGGACCCAGTCACTACTCATTTTCCTCTCTCTGGGACCCTGGCCTAGAGAGAGGAAAATAAAGTATTTTAAGAGCTTCGGGGGGACTGAGATGAGCTCTGCATATAGATCACACAGACAGGGGCATAGAGAGAGGCTAATAAAGGCTTCTAAAGAACCAGTTTTTTTAAATGGATCTTTGAAAGGAACAAGCTATAAAGATCTGGATCCAAAATCCCATCTCTAACTGGTAGGCGTTGTTGATTCTGGTGGTAGGTGGGACTTATACAAATGGGTGGGATGGATATAAATAGGTAGGACTGATATTAGAGCAGCTCCATTCTTATGTTCTGCAGCGAGAATGTCTCCATTTCTTGAGTTTACAAGATCAAAAACTCTAGATTCTATGATTTAAAATAACATACAATCATGTTTGTTAGAATTTACACATGTGAAATTGTACAGAATCAACACACTTAAAAACAATTAAATGTCAATTTGTCATGTTCTGCATGGATGCAATTTTCCTAAATATGTACAATGGGTCTCCAATGGTTTTTCAATATCATAATTTATACATTTCAAATATCTTTCTTTCTTTCTTTCTTTCTTTCTTTCTTTCTTTCTTTCTTTCTTTCTTTCTTTCTTTCTTTCTTTCTTTCTTTCTTTCTTTCTTTCTTTCTTTCTTTCTTTCTTTCTTTCTTTCTTTCTTTCTTTCTTTCACATTGCATCTACTATATGAGAGAAAGACAACTTTCAGAGGCAGTGATGCAAAATGCGTTACTTTCATCCTGAATCTACAAGGCATTTCTACTGGGATATGGCTTATTTTTTGATATAACTAATTTTATAGCTTTATTGACATTTTTAAAAAATGTATTATGTTTTTCCAGTGATTATGTATCTGCACCCTTCTCAGTCCAAGACTCAAGAGAGACAGGAAATATAATGTGTCACTGCATCATACAGTGAGTGAAATAATCTGTGTGTATGTGTGTGTGAGTGTGACAGTCAGAGGTGTTAAACAAATATACCAATATATTTTTGTTGCCATAGCAGCTGGATTCTGTGCATTCCACTGGCAGGTAGGTTCTAAACACTATGTGAGAGTGTGTATGTGTGTGTTTGGTTCAGACTGTGACAGACACTGCTCTGTTCTTCTCCCACGACACACACACACAGACGCACACAAAGCTCTCCACTTGGAGTGTGTGTTGACTCAGTGGAATTCCTCCACTGGTTTATTTAACATTCTGCGGTTCAGCAAGTGCCTGTGTCCAAAGAGAGGCCAATGCATGCAATGTGTGTGTGTGTGTGTGTGTGTGTGTGTGAGTGAGTGTGTGAGTGAGTGAAAGAGAGAAAGAGAAAGAGAGGTATACATGACGCTGTGGGTACAAATTAAGAGGTGGTGTTTTACCGCCTTTGTGTGATGAGTGTAATACAAAAACATATTTATTATATTTGTTTTATCCACTAGACTTTATTGCTAAAGGCAAATGTTAAGGTTCCATGTAAGTCACACATCATGTCTGTTTTCCTACAACACTTCACACCCTCTGCACTGCGTCATGGTTGTTTTCTGTGCTTACCAGGTGTGTTTTAGTTCATAAACAGTTAATACGTGACACTAACTCACACGAGAGAAGGATAAAAAAAAAGAAAACTACCCAAAGAAGCTTGAAAAGTGCATAGGAACCATTATTCTGATGGAAAAACTATAAAACTGAACATTCACATATTTAGTGAGATAATCTTGTGCAAATATAATCCAAATTGCACACTGATTTTAGTTCACTTTAAATATTACAAGGTGGTTTAAAACAATGATCATCGAGTTCTGCTGGTACTTTACTAGTTAGATAAATCTTAAAAAGCTGCATCTCAATTTTACTTTGCAGAAGACATGCATATCATGTCTGAATAATTCTCTATTTCAATGGCAGATGGATGAAATACAGCAGAGGTACTGCATTTCTTAATTTGGAAGCTAGATGGCACTGTGACACAGGTGTAGCACTGTAGTTGCTGTCTTTGTGTCAGACTATTGTCTCAGTCAGGTAGTGAAACTGTCTGGTGTACATCTGGCCTTTTACTTTGATCTAATTCAGGCACAGTTTTCAATCGTGTCATTCTTTAGATTTCTGGATAGATAGGAGAGCACTAAAACAACCTGAACTTATTATTTTTTTTCCTGTTAGTCCAACTTTGCCATCAAGCATACCTCAGATGTTAGCTGAAACAGGTCAGAAAACCACTCCAGGTGAGCTCTTATTCATTCAGTAGCATGTTATTTATCTTCATGATAAATGCAGTCAAATTGGCAAGACCTCCCCTGGAGCACCATGATAAAGTATACAGTAGAAATTCACGAAAAACAAATGAAAAATAGCTTTATTTGATGTTATTCCTCTGACTCCCCCCCCCCCCCCCCAGTTTCTCTTTCCTTGCAAAGATGAATGAAAAGTATTTCTCTCATGCCTTATTTTTCTATATATGATCTCATGCTGAAACCAATAGGAGCACATGATAACACTCAGATACCAGTAATCATACATAAACTCTCATTTTGATTAGATTATCATATCATGTTTTAATTCAATTTTGTGTGATATTCTACTTTTAGAATAGCATGACTGCATTAATATGATGTTTTGATGGTTTATAGGTCAAAGTCAAAGCCTGTAGAGATAGAAATGGTTCAAACCACAGTCTTTTCAGCAGATAAAACTTGGTGGATTGCTCCTGTGGCTCCCAGCAGCTGTAGATTGAGAGTCTTGAGGCAGAATATTCTTGTTAAACAGACTATGACAGACAAGCGCAGTGGTCTGTTTCACAGAGCCTGGACAGTTACACACAAGTGTAGACCAGAGTGACCGATGGTATGTTATCCAAGCCAGGTTAGGAGTATAGAGAGAGTGTGTGGACCCGCCTGTGTGGGGAATTATCTGGAACGAGGCGGAACAACCATTCCAGCATGCGCATGCACATAAAGCAGACATACACACACACACAACACACACACAGTCACACAGTGAGATAGTGTCTTTCCTCCAGATGTGTGCGAGTGAACTTTTTTGCCACGCTTAAATACAAAGCAGCTCTATTTTCAGACTTCTTACCATTCCATCTTTTTCCTTCATCTCATTTTTGTCTTCTTTTGCCTTCACTTTGGAATGGGCTATAAGTGTTTGGAGACAGATTTACCTTCACCTTATGTGTTTATGTGAGCACTCATGTGCCCCCCTGCCCCAGACCCCAGATGTATTGTTTGAAATCTGATGACCCCATCCACTTTCTGTGTGCAGACAGATGAATATTCTCAATGGATCTGTAGTGGAACAAGGTACTTTGATTAGATATTAATGAGCACCTCGTTATTGTGAGATAAAAGAGAGAGCTGGATAGGTCAGTGTGATGAAAGTACCTTTACTACACAGATCAAGTGAAGTGATCTTTACATGTGATGTACATGTACTGCATCAAAGCTATCAACTCCTCCCCCTATAATTATACATTCACATGAAGAAAGAAATGACTTATGATTTTTTAATAATGCATGAAATCTTAAAAGTGGCAGGCTATAATAAAAAAAAAACCCTGCCATACCTGCTCAAAAAACCAAAAACAAACTATATTGACCTATAATATACTGTAGATTGTTTTTTTTTTTTTTAAAGTTTGGTTTGTTTTTACAAAGTTTGAGAGGATAATCACAGGTTTGGGCCTCAGAGAAAACTGTATTAACTTCTCGAACAGCACACTGAACATATCTAAAGATGAAGTCAACAAAATGGAATAATAGTTTCAGAAAGATATTGAGTTCTCTTTATAGGTTACTTGCAATCATGGCAGACCTGATACATCAGACCACAGACGATGCCTGCTATAAAAAATGGCAATGGGTTACACACACACGCTCACATGTCAGGCTGTTAAATTGGTTTCTTGTTGTTTTCCAGTGAAAAGCTTCAAGTTGAGAAAGCTAAATTGAGGCAGGAATTGGAGAAGCTTAGGGAAGTCTGCAGCAACAAGCGTGGGCATTGTTTCTAGGGTATCATCTCTTCCCTTTAGCCAGCTGCTATGTGTTTGGAAACATCAAATGTGATTAGATTAGAGGAGAGAGGAGATCTACTTACTCCACTGCCTCTTCTGCTGGAAGTCTTCTAAAATAATATTCAGGGCTGAGGAGAAAAGGGAGAAAAGAATGATTAATATGCTTTAAGCCCAGGTGATACCCCCTGAGAAACAAGTGCCTTTAATGTGTTTATTGTTCAGTTCTCTTCAGGAGCTTCATCTCTTTAGAGTATTTCTATTACTATTTGAATATAAATAAAGCACTGAACAGATACTGAGATACTGACAAAGTAATACATTAATTCAATATTACAACTTGCAACTTTTAGATTTGTTTTTTAGAGAAAGGATATTTTGTTCTGTATATTAATGCAGAACAAAGCTGAAGGTCAATCATCTTGCGCTACTGGCTTTAACAGCTAAAAATTTACAAACTTATCATCTTATCATATACATAAAGCATTGTATAAATCTCACACATGGGTAGAAAACAGATTATAGATAGTTTGTTCTTATCTGTTTTTTTATTTTATGAATGTGTATTTGATTGTGAGAGGACTAATTATGTTTCATTTAGTGTCACAGACGAGTCTGAGTAGACAGGCTGTACTGTTTCATTAATGTGCTGGACTGTGTTGGTGCTGCACAGACATAACAAGGCACTGAGAGGGCAGGTTTGCATAGAGATAAAGATGAGTTTGCAGAACATTATGTACAGTGAAGGTCACAGTTACTCTTATAGACTGTTTTTAATTATGTTTTAGAAATTATTAATGAATTCTGGTGTGGTTTTGGTTGAAAGATTTTATCATTTCAACCTAGGATATATTTCCCATGTTAGTAAGACCAGAAAGACTTTGTTACTTTAACAAGTGGGCAGAGTATCCTTATTACGTAGGTTCAGTGGGGCATACTCACCACCCTCAAATCCTTTGAGATTCATGATTTTTATCCAAGATTTACAATGTTTACTCATCTGATGCGTATTGTATGTCAACAGTGACATGGGATTTACAAAATATCGAGTTGTCCAAAAGTAAAACAAAAATAGACTGTAATAATAAAATAAATGTTGAACCAGGCCTATAAACTATATTAACAATATGGAATAATTTCATTAAATCATTCACTGCACAAGATTTTTTATTTTTTATTTTTTAAATCTTTTTAGAATTTGTCTCACTATGTCACCAACAAAGTCCTTCGTTATCATGTAGATTTAGAATAGGACTAGCATATATTTAAAGACTATCAAATGCATGTTAATCAGTAAATATTTGTTTTTCTCTTGTGTGACTGTGTATGTGTGTGTTTGTGTATGTGTGTGCGTATATGTGAGTATGAGTGATGTAACATCTGTTAGAGCCTGATAATAACATGCCACAGTGATAGAGAATGTTGCTAACTAAGAGCGGCTCTGAGATGATCCTCTCCATCACGCACACACACATACAACCCTTGCTTGTCAGATTCTTGTAATGGGATCATGGAGGGACAGGTCCTGCATCAGTCACAGTGCAGGTGCAAATGTGTACTCACACACAAAGGTGCAGCCACCCACACACATATCATCTGGAGGCTAACCATGACTGTGTATCGCAGGAACAGGAAAGCTGCTCTTTATCTCAGAGGTTGCTGTTGTTCAGGGCATCAGATAGCAGCTACATCTTGTCTGTGTGCATGTGTGTGTTTGAATGTGTGCACATTTGAGTGCATCTGTGTGTCTAGTTTAATAACATTTACTCCTGCAAGCGTGAAATGAGACAGTCTCCCACTATCTGTCTTTAAGAGCAGGGCTGAGAGAGCAGAGTGGCTCAAATGAACTGATGGATCATGCAGACTTCCAGTCAGATGGGCCTGTTAGCTTTAATAGAAATTGTGCTGGCTTCAGTTGAGATGCATCTCAGAGTGTAGCGTAAAAAAACCCCTACATGCTCTACATGTTATATGCTTCCTTCATTGGCAGTTTGTCAAGTGATTGCTCAATGATGTAGCAGCGTGTTATTTTCAGAGAATGCTGTCCTGACTGTTCAGTGAGGCTTCCCTCTGAGCTAAATCAGCATTAGCTACTGGAAAGCCAGCCAATCACACTGTGAATCAAATCTGTGTTTATATATCTGATATCGCTAGATCAGTACACATTGCATTTTGGATTCTTAAAACAGAGGTATGTTGTGTGGAATTATTTTCCCCGGTGGAAAATGCAAACACAAGCATGCAAGTTGCTGATAAATTCAAACAAATACTGGGAAAATCTGTTGGATGTTCTGACAGCAGTCTTGGCTAGTGATCAATGAGATTACTTCATAAAACCCTGAACATGTTGTATAAGCTTTGCCTGCAGGTCAGTGAGCATGATAACTGCCAGAGATATCAGACTATTATCGAAAATCTGAAAAACAGATGCTTTCCTGTCTGGTAGTTTTTGAGTCTCACTTGTTTTCTACCAATTCTTCCTTCAGTATTGGCTGTTGGCCTGAGGCAGAGGCTGAATAAGGGTACAACTACAATAAAAGTAAAAGTATTAAAAGTTTGATAATTTGCTACATTAAACTTCTATTACTTCAGAAGAAAATATTGTACTTTATACTCTTTTGTGTGATATTTTTGACTTTGGTTAATTCTCAAATGACAGTTTTTATCCCCTTTCTCCTGTTTAGGGAAAACCACCAATCATCAAAGGAGATGATTTGAAAATTCTTTGCCAAACTGGAGGATTAAATTCTCCTTTGCGGGGGGTGAGAAAATTACCCTCCTTCTTAACCAAAATAAACTCTTCTAAAGCTTCTTCATGGATTATTTGTGAAATGTATTGTCACAAAACTGAAACCGGGCTTGTTCCTTTCTGAGTGCACGAAAAGCTGATTTTTTTCCCCAGATATTTTGTTCTCATAGGACATCAATGCTTCAGATATATTATAATCTGCTTTAAAATACACTAGCATCTACAGTCATAAAATGAATCCAGTAATATACTGGCAGGGATAATTTTATTGCATGACTACTTTAATTTTGCATAATTTATGTAGCTGATAACACTTATATCTTTATTTTACTAAATAATGTATTAAATATATATTTGACTTGTTGGTATTAACACCATCACACATTAAGTAAAAGATGTGAATATTTTTCCCACCCCTTGCTTGGGAAAAAGTGAAATAAGACATACACACACACACACACACACACACACACACGCACGCACGCACGCACGCACACACGCACACACACGCACACACACACACACACACACTTAACACACCAGCCTCAAGACAGTGCATAGCAATAACCAATCCGCAATGGATGCTGGGTAATTTGGTTAAAGATGTCAGGAACGTAAATCACCTCCAATCAGTCCTGCTCTGTCATTGGTCAATGCTTCTGCTTCCAGTAGAACATCATTGGTCACTACTCTATCTGACTGTCTTTGGAGGTCTCATACGGTTCAGCTGTTGCATGCTGGGACACATCAAGTCTAATTCGTGCTTCAGTATGAATACAAATAAGTAATAAGAGAAAAGTAGGCACATATACAAGCTCTAATAAAATGGGAAAACTGTGTTACTGTTAAACAAGCCTCGTCTGTCCTTGAAATAGACCAAGTCACTGCACCCTGAATAAAAGCTTCAGATACAGTTGGGATCCATTTTGTTAACAGTTAGTTGTAAATCTTTGTTTTACTGCACATAAATTACCTGCTGCCTATGATTTATACTAAAACCATAATGATGGCATTTTTGTCCTTCTGTATTAGTTCCCAGATTACCAATGGTGGAACATATTTAAATATGTGTGTTGTATGAGTTGTCTTTTTAATGAAGGATTGGTGCTGAACTATATTATTTATTTTATTTATTTGGCTTTGCTGCAGCAGTAACAGCATTTTGATAGTTTTGAAGAGTGTGGCTTAGAGTTATGATCATTGCGTATGCCATGAGTGAATTTCCTTTGAGGATCAATGAAGTGCATCTGTATCTGCATCTCTGTATCCATCCAAATGCACCTCACATTTAAAGAGGTCTATATCTAAGATTCACAGCTGAGTTGGTTGTGTGTGTGTTGGTGTCTGTGTCAAATCTATTTTTGAGTAAACAATAGCCAGGGCTGGATTTTGTTGCCAATGTAGAGACATTAAGGCAGAGGATTTCTGTGGAGGTTATCATAGTGATTATAGGCAATCAAGACCATTTTCAGCCAAGAAATTGAATTAATCACAAAAAACAAAACTCCAGTACAATCTCTATGTAAGCACTCAAGCATTTATGAATACTAGATATTAAAATGTTAAATTTATATTTTATTAAATAATTATCTGATTTTGTTCCATTTATAGTTAGTCTTTCTCAGAACACAACAGCTGATACTGAAATATTAATGAATTGTAGACCAGATATTCACAAAAGACATGTGCAGATGAAAAAGCCCCCTGGCTGTTGTTTTGCTGAGGTAAGTTATATGTTTCTGTCTCTTCTCTCAAGAAAAACAGGTGCAAAAGCATTGTCACCAACACACGCCCACACCCATAGAGACACGCATATACTTCAGATCTTCAGGGCTTTACTTTTCTCCAGCCTGTATTGCAGGGTAGAGATCAGCAAACAAAAGACCTTCATGAATTCACTGTAGATCTAGTGCTAATTATTAAGTAGAGCACACTATGTTGGCTTGAGGTCAGACTTAATGATTCTGTGAACATTGCACATTTCAGAAACTGCTCCATTTTCTGTCTTTCCCCTCAGGCAAGGACCTTCATCACACCAGTGACCATTGATCAGGATGCTACAGATACACAGCATTAATAAATGAAGGTACTTGTAGGCAAGGAAAAGAAAGCATGCACAGATGTATGTATGACTTTCCTGAGCCTGTTGAGCATGATGTGAGTGTCAAACTGTGGCAGTGAGTGTTTGCTTTTACGTACAGGGGCAGCAGAGATGATGGACAGTGAACAGGAGCATACAAATGAACAGCCACCCACGGGGAAAGTCATCCCACCTTGGATGTTTACTGCACAGGGACTGCTCTATGTGAGACTGCGGTTCTCGGTAAATATTCTTGGTATGTGTGTATGTGGTCGTGTACACTCAGGAGGGGGTTGCTGTGTGGAGTTGTAGAAATGCTATGAGAGAAGAGATTCTGTTTGTGTGTGTGCTGTCCAGGTGGATATATTCTCGGCTGTTTGTCAGAGCTGAGACCAGATCAATGTAACTCTAATCTACGGCAGTATGATGTGATTGATTACCTCATATTTGGAGGCCCTGCACAGACCACCACTGAGTGTGATGGACACACACACACACACACACACACACACACACACACACACACACACACACACACACACACACACACACACTATGGTCAGTTCATCCAAGCAAAGGAATTGATTGGTATGAAATGAAATAAGAGCAGATTGGTTTGCCTGGGCACACGGCTGGACAGTCTATCCAAGAAGGTCAGGAAAGATGATGGGAGCAGAAAGCATTCATTGATACCATATTTCATATGTGAGATGTCTATGTGTGTGTTTTTTCTCCACAAATTGGTTTTCCTTAGTGGCATTAGCTGTGCTATTTTTTGTCCTTCTGACCCCTTCATGTCTGCATTTGTGTCAGTGTAAATGTGAGAGTGCATGATGTTGACAAGATGTTTGTTTTTGCTAAGCAGTGGAACATTGACAGATGAGAAAATGTACTGCTATCGAAGTTTCCTAAATGAGCTGCTTGCCTACTGAGTGTGGAAGTGTATTTGAATAATTTTACATGTTTGAAATGTTAATAACACCTGTAGGCTATGATATTGTGAATCTGTTCATGAGCAAATCAGATGGGATAGTGATATGTGGTATTTATGAGTTTCTTTTAAGTGTGTATGTGTTTATTTTGTGTATTTGGACACAGGCACACACACACACACGCATGCACACACACACACGCATGCAAGCACGCACGCACGCACGCACGCACGCACGCACGCACGCACACACACACTGTGACTCTCCATATCAGTGTGGTTTCTGACATACTGGGGCTTCAGTAACTACTCATTGACATGCATGGTGTTAGAAACCTCATTTGAACTCCTGGTAATGGGCTTTGCTATGCTTCTGGATGCTGGGTTGTACAGTCTGGTCTTTTCTAAGAACTAAGGCATTTGTTTTTAGAATCCCACATGCTTCCTCCTCTGAGCCTTTGCTTCTTTCACTGTGGATTCAGATTTATAGTGACTCATGCTTTCTCTGTTCTCTATAGATATTAATATGGGAGGGGTACAGTTTAATAATCATAAGAGGTTATCATTAAACTTGTAGTGTTTGACATTTTTTTATATCACTGGGCAAAAATTCCACAATAACTTTTTGGTATATTTTGGTTCAAGGGAGAAGAAACAAGAGTTCTACATTTGCCCATCGTCTGTGATTTCAAGTTGTCAAAAATCTGCAATGTGACACAGACCTATCATGGATTAATCACACATTTCCAAGGAGGTAGGGGGTTGTATACATGATTAATAGCTCTAATTACCAATTGTAATGATCATAATTCTTTTGCCCTAATCTGTGTCTCAACACAGAAGCTTGGAAATGTGAAGCCCCTTCACATATCTTGTCTCATCATCTGAACCCGCTTTATCCTCATTAGGGTCACAAGGGTCTGTGGGGGCCTAATCCAGCTACAATGGGTGAAGGCACGGTACACACTGTATGAGTCGCCAGTTCATCTAGGAGCTGAACGTATATAGATAAACAACAACTCTCACATTCACACCTATGGGCAATTTAGATGAACCAATTAACCTATCAGTGCATGTCTTTGGATGGTGGGAGGAAACCGGAGTACCTGGAGGAAACCCACGCAGACACGGGGAGAAAGGCCTGGTGTCAGATTTGAACCAGCGTCCTTCTTCCCTTCACATATATATCATATAAATATAATATAAATCAGAATAGCAGTCCGACCTAGAGGAGAGAACAACAGAAAAAATAAATTCTGCTATTTATTCTCCGCAATTTTAGCTCCTTGTACATTAAACAATAATGCACAAATGTGGGTAGTATGAATTCTCCTTGTTATTATGGTGGTGACTATCCCTCCCTAAGGGGTGACTGATTCAATTCCCATCGCAGACAAGTGAGCATGTGGAATTGAAGCTGGAGAAATGCCAAGGAACTGCTGTGGTGCCCATGTGCAAGGCACCAAATCTACAACTGCCAAGGCCTAACCCTGTGGCAACCGACTTAGCCTGAGATACATCTACACATTAAGCGAATGTTTTAATGATCCTATTGTTTGTAAGCTGCATTGTTTTTATTTTTATTTTTGTTTTTTGCTCATATTCCTTGTATTGAGGCCAACATTTTGATTAGTACCTGTGTCTTTTTTTTTTTTTTTAACCTTTTTTCATATGGGATATATTTGTATAAGCATTTCCTGTCTTCTAACCAGTCCAGCACAATGCGCTAATTAAAAAAAAATATTACCAACTCATTGGATGTTATGTGCCCTACCCTCGTGCAATAATTGGATTGCAGATATAGTGATATAGTGACATTAATGGGAAAATCATTGTCAAGTACATGAATATTCTTTAAAATATATTACTGTATTATAAGGCATCCTGATGCGCGATATAATAGGCCCTGCTTGGTATAATAAGGTCCTAAGAGAGAAAGATTTTAATGCAGAAAATATTATAATGGCATCTTCCATTGTGTTCCAAACATTCTCCTTAGTCTCAATATAATGCTGTGCAAATTATGTTTGACAGTGTTACCTGGAAACAATTGTGGTATGTAATAACAGTGAATCAAGGTTTTATTAATTATCTGCTCTTCATCATTAAACACTGCTGTAATATAAGGCATTACACAAAACATTTTGTGGCTATAATATATTTTGTTTATCATGTTGTGACGTTAACCACCACAGTTTACCTGCATATGTATAGTCTTTATTGTTCCTGTATTTATACCTATCAACGTATGGAATGACCTGGTATAGTTTAAATTTTTTTAAGCTTATAACTTCATGTCTGGTTGTTTTCATCAACACAAAGCTTAGAAAAGCTTCACACAAACATGCCATCAGTTTAGTTTAAGTAATAAAATGGTGAGAGAATTAAAAAAACATATTAAACATTCAAGCATGTCTTATCTGTCTAGACTTCCATTTCACAATCCTTTAAGACACAATCAAAATAGTGGCTTCATAATAATGAAAGCTGCTGTTGAACAATCACTCACTTTGATTTTAATTAAGGTTAGATGTAGAGCATCAGCCTCCAGCATGCAGTGGAAATCTGACAGAAAGAAATTTCCAGGTTTTTTCTTTTTTGCTGTGGTTCCTCATTAGTCAAATATTTAATAAAATGCTCCTGGCTGTATCAAATTCAAGGTTACAATCTGAAGTCTCTTCATCATTAAAATAAATAGACCTACCTAGTGGACTTTAAATGGGGCTTTACGCAAATGAGAGCAGGTCCAGACAAAGTCCCTCTGATGGTTCAAATACATGTCTGACTGTCTGTCCTGTATCTGTAATACCTCACAGGACTGCTTTCACCACAGGCAAACACACGACTCAACACAGATAAGGCCACTCTGCTGGATTTATCACAGCTAAATTTCACTTGGCAAAGGTGTCAACATCTCCCTGTCTGTCAGCCTCTTCCCCTCTTTATCTGCGCGTCCCCTCATCACCCCTTTGGACCCGGTTCCATGCCTCCATATTGCCGTTTTATCTTTTTCCCATTTCTCCCCATCCCATCCGTCAGTCGGCCTCCATTGCGCCATGGGAGGAGGAGGATGTCCCTTCATGTTGTGCCCAGGTTCGCCTCTCTGAAGTAACTGTGTGTTTGTGTGCTTCTGCGGGTTTGTACACTTCCAAGAGGGCATGAAAGAAGACGAGGAGGAGGATTTGAAAACGGCATTACAGAGCAGGTGTCCTTCCATCTGTGCTGATCACAGTTAACTTTTTCCCTTTTCCACTCAAATCCAGAGTGACCCAAATGCATTCATGGTAAGACATTTGCTACAGGGCAGAATGACATTACCAATAGAAAATGAGAAAGTGATAGAGTAAAAAGATGGTGCAGAAAGATGAGGGGGTATGTTGAAGATGAAGGGGAAGCCAGAAGGGGAACCCGGCTGGGGGTCGAGTCAGAGCACAGACATAAAGGACACAAAAGAAGATGAATATTATGGTGTGAAAGACGTAAATAGTTTTCACAGGGAGTTAGATAAAAAGAAAAGAGCTTTATGTGAAAGCAGATATGACTGTTCGAATAAATTAATCCAGTATTAATATTAACTGAAAGGAGGGAGCTTGGAGAAAAAATGTGGTAGAGGTATTGGTGAGGTCACCATTGCCATTATGCACACAATTTTATGCAGTATTTGATGTGTGTGTGAGCATCTCAGGAGAGACAGGGGAGCCTATAGTTCACACTCACCATTAAAACGTGTCTGAGGGCTGTGGAGGCAGCTGAGCCTCTCCCAGGGGAAACAGCTCACTGCCCGGATGGATGGACCGATATTATGAATGTTTATGTATAGAGGGAGGAATTGTCAGATGCCCACGTGGTTTTACAGATGGATGCTGGATGAATGGATGTATAGGATGAAGGTACCTACCTGTAGAGTGATAAGCCACAGGCTGCTTATTATTTAGCTGTGTCGACAGGAAAAGACTGTTGCTGTGCATTTCTGAATATTGCAAATATTTATACTACACATCACCATTCTAAAATGAGTTACATATCCACATTTTAGCATTTTACCTGCCCATTCCTCATAAGCAAGTCATAGAGGTAAATGGTAGACATAAAAAACTAATAAAATTAAGAGTTTGCCACTACAGACTTGTGTAATGGATTGGTAATGAGGACCCAAGTGCTGCACAAGATCAAATGAAGAGAGACTTCATTGATATTAGGGGAAGGGGAAACTGGAAGGTAGGTGTGATCAGGACGATAGGCAAGGTTCATAGAGATGAACACAGCAGCAGGTCCAGGTACCAGGACAGGAGAGCAGGGAGAATTAGCCAGGTTTAGTTCAGGAGTTAGAGATGGGCAGCCAAAGTATTGATAAACCAGGAGGTGAAAACCTTCGGACACCAATTGCTTGAAAACATGAGGCTTAGATAGAGCACACTGAGTACCAGAGGCAGGTGATTAATTGAGTCAAAGCAGGTGTGTTGACTGATTGATTGTATGGTAGGTGACTGCTTGGAGGTTACCAGGTAGGAGGTTAGAGAACAGACCGTGACAACTTGAGGTTTCATCCCACCATCAGTATGTGTTCAGATTTAAGGAAGAAAAGAGTTTCGGTAAGGTTTATAAAATAACAGCCTCAAATATAACTAAATATATTGTAAGTGATTTTTTTCTGGCTTAAACTGAGGTTTGGTGTCCTTCTCTGGCCCTAACCTAGTGATGTGTATCTGCACCAGTGCTATGACAAAACGCTAATAAAAGCAATTACATTACAGTGCAATATCTGACAGACATGACTGAAAAATGTCATCACTGGTTAAAGTATACAGTATAAATAACTAGACTTCCATACATTTCCTGAAGGAAATGTAACCTGTGTACTTGTCTCTTGCCGGATCGCTGGAGTCTTGGCTGGTGAAAGGAAGAAATATCTGCTGTTCACTTCATATGTGGAATCTGTTAGTGTTTGTGAACTGAGTCAGTTCTATTAAAGCTCCTCCTATTTTCTGTGAGTAAAGGACTTTCCCTGTTGCCTGGGAAACTGGCATGGAGTTACACACACGGATGCACACAGAGAGCTGACTTGGAGTAAAGGCTGTCTGAATGATGAACCATGCCTCTGTACTCCTGCAATTTTGGGGAGAACTGTAAATAATTGGTCAAGACACGGGTGATCATGAGTGGCAGGAGGTTCTGAGGGACAAGTAGATATATATTTTTTTCATGTAAAGTGAAAAATAAGCGAGATACAGCCATTTTAAACAACTGAATTCACCAAAATGACGCAGATCTGTTAGTCTGTCAGTCATGTTAAAGCCCCGCCCACATTGTTACAGTATAAATAATAAGATTCAGAAATTTTATGGGGACATTTCAGAAACGTCAGTATTATATGTATTTCACAAACATACACTGCCTGGATTTAACTGAGTAATTGTCCAAATCCTTTCATTGGATAATTATTGCAGTGATTAATGTGTTTCATGTGGAAACAGGCTATTTAACCCTAAATGATGCAAAGAGTAGCTTCTCATTTATTAAACAACCATCAGTTTTGTAAAAGATAGGACAATGCCAGGATTCATTGGGTGTATCCAGCTTGTGAAAGAGTGGTTCAGGGATCATGACATTATTTTCATACGTGGACTGGCCACTAACACTTATCAAAAATATTTTGGATGTGGCAGAGAAGACTTTACACAGTGAACTGAATCTCCAATCATCAATAGTGGACCTTGGCAAAAAAAAAGAAAAAAAAAATGCATTTAGCTGGATATAAATGTGACAATTATATTTAACGACATCACAGTGAATGCCTCCCATAATCAAAACTAAAGGCTGTCCAGTGAAATATTGTGTGTTCGACTTTCAGACAGTGTCAGACACACAAGTTATTAATATGAAAGCGCCAAAGATTCCCAATCATCTGACATTCATTCATACATTTTCCAAATATATCATCCTGAAGAGGGTTGTGGGGTCTGTATCCAGCATGTATTGCCACTTCATCACAGGGCCTCATGCATTTTTACAATTATTTTTCAAAAATGCTGCAGTGTCTTTCATGTCTGCATATTCATCACCTTAATTGAACAAAATAGAAATCAGTAATTTAGTAATTATGATAAATATCCTGTTTCCTTTGCATTATAGAAGTTACTGTTGCTGATACATCACTTTTTAAAGCAGCCTATTTTAGACCAATATTTACTACTGTGTAATGTATAATCCTTAGATATTGTCTTTAAGGCATGTTCTTTTCAAATGTATTCATCATAAATTATGTAGGCATTTTCGATGTTGGTTGGACATGCATTTCTGTGTTATTTATGTTTTATGACGGAGAATCAATTCATTCTTGGCATGGGTACAAAGGTGGAAAAAGCTAATGTCCGTTTTCTGCTGTTTTAAAAAGCACTATGAACTGTCAAGATCATAATTCATGCACATCCACACAGTTCATGTCACTCTTCTTTGTATAAAAGTCTGTTATATGGGTAGTGATAATGATGTTGTTTGGAATGACATATTGAGGTTATTCATTGCCACCCCTTCTTGCCTGACATTTGTGTCTGAGTTGTCAGTTATTCTTTGATAAATCTACTGCAATTTATTGATAGCCCTTGGCTTGGCAGATGCTATAGAGAGCCTCCTGTCAGCTAAAAAAATAAATAAATAAAATAAAATAAAAAATCAATCTCTGGCCTTCTACCAGGATATTAAAATAAATGTCTGACTTGATGCTGCATTTGCAAGCAAAGGTTAGATATCCCACGGAAGTGTATCAATACAATGAAGTCATAATAAGCAGACTGGCTTTTTGGTCATAAACTGATTGCAATATCATTATTGCAATCAGTTTATGTATGCATACAGGTCAGATGAATATACATGATGCTTAAATGCTAATCTAAATCAATACTTTTTAATACAACAGTCACATGACCTGTTTTCTCTCTCATAGATGGATAAATGACATAATGGTTTGCAGCATTTCCTTAATCACAATCATTGTTATGGTTTGACTGATGACAAGCTGATCCCGGACACAAATAATCTTAACTTATATCCATAAAATGTTACACAGCCAAGGTAATAAATGTATAATTTGTCATATTAATTATGTGAATGATGCAACAATTATTACTGCTGTTCTAAATAGAGTTTTGTCATTACAGTGCTGTGAGATACAGTCAAAAATCTTGATACTATGTGTAATTATATATCATGGTAATGGTCATATACAGTCATTTTTGTCCTTTACATGTTCTGAGTCATGTTCATTCCTTTGTTATTTTAATTGTAAAGGTCCTGCCAGCATTGTGAGGAAGACACAGATTCTTTTTGAAATAATAACTAATTAATATTGAACTAAAAAGTGTTATTAATGATAGATAAGGTGGAATATATACTGAGAACATGAAATGATAATAATGTTGATTAAATTACTACAAAGGCACGTGTCAGTGGGTGGGATATATTTAATAACAAATGAGCATTTAGTCTTGAAGAAGCAATATGGACAACAGAGCATCTGAGGGTCTGAAAAGCTCTAAACTGTGATGGATAAATCAATGATGGTCAACCATTGATTGAATCTCTGGGAACATATTATTGTCACCTGCTTAATATTTTGTAGATCCTCTATTTGCTGCCAAAGATAGCTCTGAGGTGATGCATGGGTGCTGCAAGACCTCTGAAAGTGTGATATGGTATCTGGCACAAATAATTTAGCATCAGATCCTTTAAGTCCTGTAAGTTGCAATGTGGGGCCTCTGTGGATTGGATTGGTTTGTCCAACACCTCCTACATACTTGATTGAATTGAGATCTGATTGTCCTCCAGGTTGTCCCACTTACAGTTCCCAGTTTGCTGCCTCCAATATATCAACATAAAACACTACATATTCACTTGCTGACTATTGCGTTATTTTCTGCAATATAAGGTGTACTGGATTATAAGGCACACTGCCAATGAATGGTTCATTGTTGACTTTTTTCATATAAGGCGCACTGGACTATAAGGTATATTAAACAAAGCTAAAGTCACAAAAACTGCCAACCTTGTTGAGTTGTAACAAAACACACTCTTATTCTGCTAAATCAAACTTAAAAAAAACAATCATGAGATAAAAAGGCAAAATTATGAGATAAAATTCAAAATTATGAAATAAAAAGTAAAAATTCTGGGATAAAAAGTCCAAATAATGTGATTAAAAAGTCAAAGCTATGAGATATAAAGTCCAAATTATGAGATAAAATTCAAAATTATGAGATAAAAAGTCTAAATTATGACATAAAAAGTCAACGTACAACCAAAATTAATCCATCTATAAGGTGCACTGGATTATAAGGCACACTGTTGTTTTTGGGGTAAATTAAAGTCTTTTAAGTGCACCTTATAGTCCAGAGAATACAATATATACACCACAAACTAATATGTGACAAAATAATCAATCAGTCAATTAATCAGTCATCACTGGCAGGGTCATCTGTTGTCACAATGTAATGACTCAGACATTTTTCTATCACCAAAAGATTTTGTCAGACATAGTATGTTGTCATATCACAGCCATAATTTGAAGGGTTTACAGTATCTGAGTCTGTGAGAACTGAAGATGAGCAGGAATTAGCAACGTGTCAGACAAGCTACTACATTTCTAGAAAGCACCGTACACACATTTGTGATAAAATTCATGTAAGACTAGAAAAACCTGGTGGTGAGCGAGAGCAGCACATTCATACCTATCACACAATCTTCCCAAACAATAAGAATACATCACTGGCCCCAATTTCTTGCACATCTGCAGGTGACGCAATGCATCTGTTAACCCCAGAGCATCATGTAGAACTCTGTACTCACAATCATGTTTGACTTCACAAGTCCCCCAGCATCTCCAGGTCATTCAGAGGCCAGCCAATCAGAGCGTTTATAGTAAAATATTCACCAGACCCCCCTGGCAGAGCTGACCAGAATAACATATATCATCTTAATCAGAAAGACATCTGGAGAGTGTAAGTTCGGAGCTCTTACATCAACTGTCCTACCTCTGCAATTCTGTGAAAGGCATAAAAGTAAGATTAAAACAACACCTTATTCATCCTGAATAATGGAAATGGAAATAATGGTAAAGTCTCACTGTCTTTCTCCCTCAGAGGTGATTTAAGGAAACAAGCAGCACTTAGAGACTATGAGCTGTGGAGTCAGACGTCTGGATATATCAGCTCAACCATGCATGTGTGTGTGGTGTGTATTTATGTGTGTGCGTGTGTATGTGTGTGTGATTGAATGTGTAATTCTGTGTGATGTACTGTAGCATGCACCTACTGGTGCGCTTTTATGGGATTGACCTCACAGACACACTCTCGCTGCGCTCCAGAAACACATTTATTGCACTCAGTGTGTTGAGATGGAAAACTGTTCCTCCCAGCTTTGAGCAAAATGGTTTATTTGTCACCAGTGTGCAAACAGGTTCTATATTCATCTTTACAAGCACTTGCTGTTATATTTTGTTGATTAATAATGCAGAGAGGTGCTTACAGGTTCAGGCTCTTTTAGGTTTTAAATCTATTTGAAGGTTTTCAAATTAAAGTTGTGACCTAATCACTCCATTGTCTCTATCAAAGGTTTGTGAAAAAAAACTTTGTGGAAAATAATGAAATTTACTTAAGCTCATTTATCAGAAACATGTGCCCTCCGGCAACCACTTGGGACTAATTACTGCAATTAAAAATTCCATTATGTGAGGAGAAAAATCTTCATGGGGATCTAAAAGGAATTTAATTAATTATATTTTATTCAGTACAAAAATGGCAACAGGGGCTTTGAAATAAGCAACAGTATTATAAATGAATCACTCATATAAGTTTCATGAAAATTGGTTTAAGCTTTTTTAGATAAATTACTTCAGAAGTGGAGACAGGCTTATCACTTACTGTAACAATACAGATATTCATATTTCATAACTGACTAAATGCAACTTTGCCTGAAAGTATTTTTCATTGTATTTGTATGCAGTGTTGCTTTCCTTATATGCCTTTGTACTTGGTCTCCTTTTGTGAATGCTCTTGAAAGTGAATGCATTAAATCTAATGTCAGTTTACTGTTCAAATATTAGTCACAATGTCTGTCTGGATCAGACTCGTCTCATTAAATTCTATAGACTGTTCCATGGCCTCCATTAAACTAACCTTTATCCCTATTTTCTCCTGCTTTCTTGGCCCCAGATTTTCCATTGTTTGCTCCCCTTTCTACCTATACACCTCTTCTCTCCTTCTGTCAGCCTGCCTCTTTCATTCTTTGGCATTGCTGTCTTCACTGTGACACCCTTATGAAAGAAAACAAAGAGCAACAAAGATAGAGGGAGAGAGATAAAACTGCAAAAAGCAAAATGGTGCAGTCCTACTTTAAGACTTTTTGCTTTTCCCTCCTGTTTTTTCACAACTCTTTCTCACCTTTGCCCATTATTCGAAATACTTTTTATTCCACAGATTCTCCTCTCTTTCATAAATAACATATGAGTATCAACAAGAATACTCACTCTTGCTCTTTTGCTTTATCCCCGCCCTATTCTGCTCTTTCTGCCTCTAAAACACACACACACTTTTATACACACTATTACACAGATGGTCTGGTGCAGGTCATTTCCTCTGTGGATGGAAGATAACTGCATTTGCCAGTCTGTTGTGCTCTGTCATTCTGATAGATTTGTTTATGGACAGAAAAAGGCAAAAACACAACCAGCTAATAAATTGCAAGTGTGTATATATGTGTGTAAATCTGTGAGAACTCGTGTGTCTGTATCAGCAGAACCCCTACTGATAGTAACACTATCCCAATAATACTTCAGCAACAGCAGTAGTAGTTAATAGTATATCAACCACCTTATGACCATATAATGTTTAGTTAATGTGTTTAGCAGATTATTCCATTACCGCTCTCTGTATTTTGCCGAAAAGGCATAATAGTGTTATTTCTCATTTTTGTCACTGTATGTGGTTACCGCTTTTTCAGGCATCCATGCACATTATATTACTCTGCTGAAAAGGCTGTTTCCCCATCTAGTCTGATAGAGTTTCTGGTGAAACTGCAATTGCTGCTTAAAATACAGATTTGTCATTTTATAGACTGGTTTTGTCTTTGGAGCTGAGTGAATAAAGTTTCCCATGAGGATGCTTGAATTCATAAAAGACTTTTCAAACATAGTAGTGAGTGTTTTGGCTGTATGGTTATGCACATTTTTTAAATTTTTCAGACAGAAGTACATCTTGTCATTTAAGCACCTGGTGATTATGTGTCAGGTGTTAAAATGTACAGATTTTAAACACTTTTTCTACAGTGCACAGACTTGTCGAACCTACCTGGCTGGGCATTAAGGGTGGAGGAGCAGAACATCTGGCACATATAGACTGTATGTTTAGATTTAGCTCTGAGCAGGTGTGTGTTTATATAAATGTGTGTGGTAGATATAGGTCTGCCTGTGGAGGCAAGTGTTGCACAGAAATAACCAAGTTGGCCAATTAACTGTGCGTGAAGTCATCAACCCACATGGCCTCATTGCAATTTTTATGCCCCCACACTTCAAAACAAACACACTCATAAGTTAACGCACACGCATACACACACATAAAACTCTCCAAAGTAAACAAACCATTAAAGTTAACTATCCTTCCCCAGGGTGTCGTCTGTCAAGAGGTGCTGAAACCGAACATATTTCATGTTTCTGACTTAAAGTGTCAGTCAGCTGCCAGTTTTACTGTAAGCTACACCATTCCAGTCTGAGATCATGAATCAACCTACAGCCAGGGCGACGTAAAGACAGACAGGCCTGCGTGGCAAGAGATTTTCTCTCTCTTTTTTTTTTTGCCTTGAAGAGCCAATTTAGACATCACAATGTCACTGCTTAACATCAGTTAGGCAGTTATAATTGGAAGGGTGGACACCTACTTATCACACCTCAGTTTCTTTTATTATTTGCAAGACATGCCTCATAAAAATGACCCGTCCTGTTCAAATGCCACGTTTGATCTGGTGGATGTGCCAGGTGGAAGCAGGACCGGTTGAATTCACAGTGGTTATTATTTGTCCTCTGAGCACCTGCTTAAACACACACACACACACACACACACACACACACACACACACACACACACACACACACACACACACACACACACACACACACACACACACACACACACACACACTCACATGTATCTGTGGATGAATTCCCAGTCCCATGTTTTAGCTGCATTACAAATGCATACATAGAGTTTAGAGAGGCACAGAGCTCCTTTCATATGGAGATGTGTGTCTGATGAGTCAAGGCTTTGACCTGCCATTGCCTATCTGTGACAGCATTACACCCACAGCTGCCCCCTCCATGTTTAATACTTCTCTTATCCCTCCTCTCTTCCTCTGTTCAGCTCTTCCTTCCTTTCTTCTGTCTGTGCTTGCTCCACATGCTATAATAACCCTTAACAATATGCGCTGCAGAGGAACTTCTATTAATAGTGATGACAGTGATGCTGTCCCAGTTGTTTGCCTTTGTTGGTAGCCTAGATACTAAATTAATGATTCTAAATTCGGAGACTTTGAATAGGGCTGTCTGCTTAAGGACTGAAATGTAAATGCACGGCACAGAGAAAATGAGAATAAAAGAACTCAGAGATAGCAGGGTGACTGTCTTTTTTAGGCTGCCTAGAGATAAATATGATGGAGATGAATGTCAGTCGTGCTCATTGTTTGGCTGCCATGGGAGGTGGAGGCAACTCATCACGTATGTCAGTGTGTTTTGTGGGTCTATGTATGAATGTGTTTGCGTAATAATTGTATGCATGTGCTAAGGTCCTATCTGATTGTCAGAGTGTGATGTGTGTGCTCACCTTTGTCTGAGGGAGGAGTCGAGAGGGGGAGGAGGAATGGAGGGTGACAACGGTGGCAGTGTGAGACAGAACATTTTGGAAGAACTTCAGAGAAAGCAGTGTGATTACCCTTTAGTCAAAAATGTGTGTGGGTGTCTTATATGAGAGACAGAGATGAGACAAAAAGGGAAAAAGGGAAAGTAGCTTTACCATGAAAATACATTCACTACTTAGCAGGTGCAGCATGACCTGTCACACTACACCCCCATCTTCTGCAGTTTTTTCTTTTTTCTCCCATCTCTCCCCTCCACCAAACAAAGGAAAGGAAGTATGTTAGTGATGACATCCTGAACAAAGACACTGGATAAAATAGTATGTGTAGCTTGTTATATGCATGGTATCATAGTATTTATCTATCTATCTATCTATCTATCTATCTATCTATCTATCTATCTATCTATCTATCTATCTATCTATCTATCTATCTATATCTATCTATCTATCTATCTATCTATCTATCTATCTATCTATCTATCTATCTATCTATCTATCTATCTATCTATCTATCTATCTATCTATCTATCTATCTATCTATCTATCTATCTATCTATCTATCTATCTATCTATCTATCTATCTATCTATCTATCTATCTATCTATCTATCTATCTATCTATCTATCTACCTACCTACCTACCTACCTACCCTGTCTGTCTGCCTGTCTGCCTGCCTACCTACCCTACCTACCTGTCTACCTACCTGTCTGTCGGTTGGTCGTTTGTCTGGTTTAATATCCAAATCACATTTAATTCCAAAGTAACTCTCATCTTATACCTACAATATTTAATTGCTCAAGGAATAACAATGCCACACTGTGTGGCATTGTTATTCCACACATATTCTCTAAAAAAAAAACAAGTTGCTTCATACTTTATACTAACTTATTTATTGCCATATTTTAAAATTTTCTTCTCATGATCTTTTTTATATACACAGTATTCGTATGTAGAATATAAACTGCACTTTCAACAGCTCAGGATGTAGTTTATTTATTTATGATACAATTCTTTTTTTTTTTACAGTCTTGGCCTTTTGGCCTCTGGATGACATTTCCGCCATCTGATACAGCGACACCTAAACTGAACATGTAGACAGTCAATACGTGTATTTGCCCTTCCACTTCCACCCCTCCCAACGCACACAAACACATTTAAAGATCAGCCATTGATCTTCTCTTTCTCCCCTGCCTGGGCAATTATCTCTCTAATTATTCAGAATCTATCTTCAGCTCTGTGTGGGCCATCAAACAGGAAACTCTGTGCATGTGTGTGTGCATGTGTGTGTGTGTTTGTGTGCACACTTCAACCTGTGTTTGTGTCCAGGTGTGTGAGGATATCTCTCTGGGTGGGACAAAAACTGATTCACTCATTGGTGAAAAAATGAGACAGGGAACTTGGCCTGGATGACATTTTCTTGCACCCTGCAAACAGCAGTCTGTGTAAATCAGGCAGCAGTGTATGCACAGGCCTCTTTTGCCAGACACTGTGCACATACGCATGCACACGCACACACACACACAGAGCGCCACAACATGGTCAATATGTCAAACCTGTCATATTTAGGAGGCCATTAAGGAAGAGTCAGCAGGCCGGCTCTTATTAATGATGTCACAGTGGACACTATGTAGTATTAATGATGTGACAGCAAGAAGTGAGTTACAGCAGTGGGTGTTTATCACTTTGTGTGTATGTGTGAGGGTGTGTATAGAAGAGGGGTGGAGCAATGCTTCATTTGTAACAGGGTCCGACCTTGATGCCTGGGAATGAACGATGGGGGAGGGGAGCGGTATTGAGGGAGGAGGAGGAGGGATGAAGAGGTGTAACATCTCTTTGTCATCACTCTTCTCCTGTGGTTTTCCGCTGCACCCTGATCCTCTGGTGCTCAGAGAAGCACAACCTCGTTTTGTGTTCATGAGTCTGGGCTCTTGTCCTTTCCTCTCCCAGTGCAATGTGTGTATACAAGCGCAGACACCAGAACAACACCAGAACATTCCTCTAACCTGACTGGGATTACAACATGCAGTCATGCAGAAAGAAGGAAAAATACAAACAAAATAGAGGACCAGAGATGAATATTTCCCCTCTGCTGGGATGTAGAAAAGTATCTCTTTCTACTATGGCATTCAACAAAACAAAAAAGAAAAAAAAGTACTGGGAGTGACAGGACTTTAATGAGATTGAATGTCTTATTACCAGCTGTGTGCTGCAAGTGCATTAATAACAGAGAGTATTTTGTGTGCTGTAGTTTGATGATGTATTGTGAAAATTCCCAATAAAATTCACTTTGTAAAGAACAGAATTGAGTTAAAATGAATCAATAAAAGTGAGGTAGCAAAAGGAGTGACCAGAAAAGGGAGCATGGGTGTTCTTAGTTTATATGAAACCTTTTAAACCAGAAAAATTGTGATAAATGCTGATATCAGAGATTTTTTTGAGACAAGGGTCAATGCAGAGAGTTTAGAGCAAAGAGGTCAGGTTACCATGCATGTGTGTCTGTGTCATAGGTGCTGACTGCAAGGTTTCACGCCACACCAAGGTTGAATTAGTGTGAACAAACACAATTTAAAGTGATTCATGTCTTGACTCATGAGGACAAGGTCAAAGAGTCCCATTTGTGACCTTGTACACATTGAAAAATAGACAAGTACATAATGTTTCACTCTATTTGAGGCTTTTCATGTTTTTATTTTTTATTTTGTGGCTTCCAGTACCCTTCTATCTGTTAAAAATGCTAATTGTTATGACAAAAGGAGGGGATGCTCTTCCCACTGTGTTTTCATGATTGGTTCTTTGTGTCAGTGGAGCTGAGAATCCCTACTGCCAAAAGTATTAGGAAAATTGTATGTACATGTGTGTGAGGGTGTGATGGCATTGTGTGTACATGTCAGTAAAGATGTGAAACAGTGTGTGCACATGTGTGTGAGTCCAACAGCATCAGACTAATGATGATTTTGACCTGTTCTTTGTCTTCAAACAAAGAGGTGCTTGTGGCCATGCTGCACACTCAGTGAGGGGACAGCTCTGAGCGTGTGTGATATGTGTGTGTGTGTGTGTGTGTGTGTGTGTGTCTCTGGCAGATGGGTCCATGTTGAGGACTCTTCATTGAAATGCATTGAAATTATTTGGGATGTGTGTGTCTGAAGTAGCTCTTAAACAGTTGCAGCCATTGTCAAATCACCTTTGCTTTAGCCTGAGTGTCTGTGCATGATGTAGTATGTAATATCCATAAGTAAGGATTTAAGAGTGTCAACACATTTTGTGGTAATTATGGGGTTTTTTTTGGTTGATTTTGCCTTTGCCACATCCACACAGACCTCTATGGGGGTGGCAACATAATTTGTCATCACATTGTATTGTGTTCACACAAACAAGAGTAGGAAATATGACAGCAAACAATTGTGGACAGAGACACTCATATTTAAATTGTGTTTGTGGTGAACAACCACAAACAAATAAGTTAGTGAGAAGTAAACAGAGCTACATGTAAAAACAAGATACAGCATAACTTCCTAATCAGGTTTGAGAGAGTCCAGAAACAGAGATGAATATCATCAATGTGAAACAATATGGACAATATGGACAATATGGACTATATATATATATATATATGTGTGTGTGTGTGTGGTAAAGGAAAAGTATTTTATTTGTCATTATACATTGTTTACCTTGTGTATCTGCACTTCATCAAACAACTTGAGGAGATGCACAACAATAAACCACACTTGAATCTTTTGTTTTATATGTACCATTATAAAGAATGTCATACATAGCTGGATCCAGCGCAAAAATTATAGTGAACCATAATGATTTTGATATGTAACTTACCCATCAAACTGAAGCTGAACAGACCAATCCCCTAAAACTATTACCACATGTGGAAGGAGTATTGGTAGGCTGTCTCACGGACTCACACTGTGGTAGCATTTCACCAACAATTTTTATTAGTAATTTGCAGCAAATGGTTTTCAAATTGATTCAAAAGAGCTCTGCAGGTGTCTTCTACTGTGATAATGAGAGAAATTTTCTTCAAAAGCACTAAACCCCTTTTCAATAGATGATGCATTTTCATGCTGTCAAGGCTGTCGTGGGTACTAGTTTGGTGCTGCTGGGGGTGCAAAAGGTCCTAAGCACACATAATCTCCTTCACATACACACATGCACAGACACACACACACACACACTGTGTATTCTGCTGCGTACTGGATAGTGAGAGTTATCTTCAGTCCCAGATGGGTGAGTAGCCCCCAGAGTCTAAAACAACTACCTTGTGAACTATGTGTGTGTATGTATATGTGTGTAACTGTGTGTAACTGTGTGTAGAGTGTATATTCCTAACCTCCATCTCTCTCTCTATCTGCTGAAGTTGACAGAGGACAAAAATGTGTTGCTGAGCACTGGACAGCGACCGGGCAGAAATGTGTTTGTGTCTATATGTGTAGTCAGGAATAGCTATGGGAAAGGATTAGAACAGCTTTAGACAGGCTTTGTTTAATAAGCAGCGCAATGGCTGCTCCGGATGGGAAACCACCCAACTCCAAATACACACACACACACACACACACACACACACACACACACACACACACACACACAGCCGATACCAGAATGCCAAATCAGGCAGACACTGGATTTGTTATGGTGAAAGTTGGTCTATGGTCTAAGTGAGTGATATTACTGTTTTTTGTGTAGTTGTATATTTCTTGCTTTATAGGAAGATAAATGTGCTTCTCCGGTCACTTGTAGGTAATCAACCCCCTTATGGGCACAAAAACAAGGTCTTCATGATATAAATCATCAATGTTGAGAGTAACAGTTATGTTAAGGTTAAAATTAGGGTTAGGTTGGATTATATTTAGGAATGTTATGGTTAGAAGAAATGATTGTAAGTCAATGTAGTGTCCTACAAAGTTATAGAAACACAAAGTGTGTGTATGTGTGAGACGTTCTGTTTCAGGGATTGGGGTCCCTGGCTGTGGTAATTGGGACCGATGGAGCTGAAAGCGAGGGATGAACCCGGGGATAAAGGATGGATAAAGGAAAGGATTGAACTGTGCACATTGCCTAAGGAACGCTGCACTGATTGGCTCAGAGTGACCTTATGTGTGAGCATACATGAGTGTGTGTGCATGTGTATTTGTGTGTGTTATGCGTGTATGTATTACTGCAGATGTGAACAGCTTAGTGATTTTCTCTTCGGACCAATTAGATGAAGGGAATTTGGTCCCAGGTGTGAAAGCCTCCTTCTCGTAATTGGAGCTTGATTAGTGGGTGTATTAACTGTGTTTAAGCCTTTGTGAATATCAATGTGTGCTGTAGTGGCTCCTTCTTTCAGTGGGAGTGAGAAAAATATTAAACTTTAGTACTTTTAGTAATATGTGTGGTTAAATCTGTAATTCTGAGTGAAGTGATGCTAATTTAGAATGTACAGCACCAAAGTCCAAAAATCCCATCTTTCAACTTAATATTTGCAAATAGATTCCTTCTGCTTATCATAACAAAGATTTTTACTGTCTCAACACAATTTCCCAACTAGGTCAGATCTGCATAAATTTAGTTTTGAAGGTACAGCGCAGGCAGTGAATAATGACATACTTAGGGGTGACCATGACTTAGAGAGAGGGTTGTCCAATAATTGAAGGTTTTGCTCTTTTGAATCCTGCTCTGTCCTAGTCAGTCGGTCGTGTCCTTGGGCAAGACATTTTACCCTCATTGCCTCCAGTGTCATTCACTCTGGTGTATGAATGTTTGGTGATGGTCAGAGGGGCCATAGGCGCAAAATGGCAGCCACGCTTCTGTCAGTCTGCCTCAGGGCAACTGTGGCTACAAATGTAGTTTACCACCACCAGAGTGAGAATGTGAGAGTGAATAAATAATGGGTCACTATTGTAAAGTGCTTTGAGTGACCAAAAAATCTCTATATAAATCCAATCAATTATTATTGTTATTATTAATTCTTCAGCAAAGCAGCTGTCATAACCCAGAATGAAATTGTATATGAGTGCACATCATAGATCCATGTAATATTAACACTTTGAAACACAAATACTTTTCATATCAACATTGTAGTATTTTAATAGCTCATGATGTCTTGTTTAAGGGTTTGGTTTATGTACCAATGGTGAATGGTCATATTTAAAGAAAGGCATCAGAGCTCAATATATTGTTTCAGTACGTAACATTCGCTCTCATATGTTTACATAGAGTTTGTGTTGGAGTCTGTGCTGTGCTCTGCTGGAAGCCATTTATTTTTTAACATTAATGGACTGTATTTCCAACAGTAGATGGTGTTGTACACTTTTGAAGCTTTTAAAGATTGTTATTGTGGCTGGGAAATTTATGGAAGAAGCCATTTTTTACAATAGACTGTTCAAACACTGGGGGAAAATACTGTCAATTTCTTCATGGAACATTCATATGAGAATACACATAATCTTAAAAAGCAAGGTCTGTGGCAATAGTTTAGCCAACATCTATAGACTTATGCGAGTCAAGATTTAAAAAGGTGTAAGCTCCTCCAAGGTCTCCTCTTATTATATGAACAACCTCCTAGTGATGAAGGTATAAAAAAATGGACTGGAGTCATTCATCATGGGCAAAGGTGGGGTACACCCTGGACATGTTGCCAGATCATTGCAGTGATGAAGAGAGAGAGAGAAATGAGCAACCATTCTCACATTCACACCTATGAGTAATTTAGATTAACCTAGCCTTGGATATCTTTGGATGCTGGGAGGAAGTTGAGGTACCTGGAGAGAACCCACATGGGGAGAACATGCAAACTCCATCCAGAAATGTCCCGTTCCCTTTGACTGGAGATGGAATTGAACCCAGGATCTTCTTGCTGTGAGGCACAAGTGTATCCACTACAACACCATATCGCTGTGTGGCTTAAACTGGACTCTTCAATGATAACTTACACTGAGATTGCATGTCATCTGCGGATTGTAGAAACATACAGTGGCAACATCTCCTTCAGCCGACTGTGTTGCCTTTCTACGAGGTGTCATGTTAGACCCAACAGCTCCAGTAATGTGGTGGTGATGGAAGTGAGTGGGAAATATAGGGAAGGGAAGGAGAATGATAGAGACACAGAGGGCAAGAGGAGAGAGGTGAGGCCAGCTTCTGAGTACCACTCCTGGGAACCTAAATGCTTCCTCATCAGTAAACAGTGAATAATTCATCTAGTTACCATCGAGAGCACTCAGTCACACACATCTGCATGTGCACGAACACACAAATGCACACACAGCAAAAAATCATATTCATGTCACAGACAGGCCATTTTTACAGCAGACAGAATGCCCAGGCCAATGTGTTGCTTTTATTATTCACAAGCATATGAACTCTGTGGGACCCTTCACTCTTTGACTGTCTGCACGTGTGTGTATTAAAGGGTGTGTACAGTTTGTGTGTATTTGTGGCAAGTAGAAGTTTCATTTTTCTGCATCTGTAAGGGTGAACAGGAGGACAGAGAAGAGAGGCACGCAACAATCCCCTAACCCTGAGGCATGTACATACACACACACACACACACACACACACACACACACACACAGAAATGGGTTGACCAGATGATGCAACGATGAATGTTTAAGTTTTGTCTTAGGAAGAAAGACAATACACTCTCAATTTCTTAGATTTTCTTTGTGTACACATACCTTTCCTTGTGTGCATATAATTCATGCACAAACAGCAGCAAGAAGGTGTAAAACCTATGAGTGCTTCCATGCCTGCAAACTCTCATTTCAGGTGAAACTACTGCCTTTAATTCATATTTGTCATGTATAATAACTGTATGTCGAAGCAGAAAACTGCTGCATACTGCAGAAACAGAAGAACAATATTTTACTGCATTTCCATAACTCTACCCTTTGAATTATTATTATGCA
This sequence comes from Siphamia tubifer, assembly GCA_020466265.1. NCBI lineage: Eukaryota > Metazoa > Chordata > Actinopteri > Kurtiformes > Apogonidae > Siphamia > Siphamia tubifer. The sequence goes on along the minus strand of CM035791.1, from coordinate 36,508,209 downwards.
AATGTTGTTTAGGAGCCACCTCCACTGTGCAAAGGTGCCAGTATTGCTTTTTATAAACTGAAAGGGAAACACAGTGAAACACAATAAGCAGCAGAATAATCAATGGTAAACTGTTTACTAAAGCACTGCGCATTGCCATTCGCTCTCATTATTTGATCGCAGCAGTATTTCACATTTTAAACAAAAGCAAGTAAGACTCAGAGGCCTCTGACATAGTAATGAAGTATGAGAGGAGGAAATAGGTTTTGTCTCGTGGTAATCTCTGCATTGTGTATGTGTATGTGTATGTGTATGTGTATGTGTATGTGTATGTGTATGTGTATGTGTATGTGTATGTGTATGTGTATGTGTATGTGTATGTGTATGTGTATGTGTATGTGTATGTGTATGTGTATGTGTGTGTGCATGTGCGTGTGTACGTGCGTGTGCATGTGTGTGTGCATGTGTGTGTTTTGTATTTGATGACTGATATGTCTGACCACAAACTCTGCCCTAGAATGCTATGGACACCTGTCTTCCCACGCAAGATCCTCTGGCCCTCCCGCTCGACACAGGCCTGATTTATTAGACCCTGAGGGCCCCATCTCTCCTGCTCTTTCTGTCTTTCTCCCACTCTTCTTCTTCTCTCTCTTTCTGAAGCACACACATTCATGTACACACACAGTCATCATTCTGAAGGGCCATAGAGAGGAAGAGAGAGGAATGGCCCCTGTCATTTTTCCTCTTTTAACTGGGGCTCTGCAGCGGTCTCTGTCACAAAGCCCCCTGAGGGGAGGACATCAAACAAAGGAAAAACCTTTCACACTTTATTGTCTTTTACCACAGAGAGCTCATATCTCTTTTCTCACTCTCTCACTGTCTTCCCTGTTTTTATTCTTTCATATTCCTCTGATTCATCTTCCTTCGCCTTTCCCTCTGCTGCACTACAACTCTTTCTATATCTATATTTTATAAAGCCTGACGTTTTGACAATGCCCTTTGAGTATGCCAGCTTGTCGCAAATACAGAGAGGGCAAAGTGGGAAAAAAATGAGTAAAAGTCGGAGAGAGAGACTGTTGAATAACAGAGAGATAACGTTGGTGAAGTGAAAGATGGATGGTTGTCTTGAGTCCAAACAAGAGGCCTGACAGATCAGAGAGCTTTCTGAAGCAGAGGGGTCATATAAAAGCTTTTCTTGTCCAAAAATATTTGCTGCAAATGCGCAAATGGGATTTCAATAATCATACAACAGAAAAACATCAGATGAATCAAAGTCACTTGAGGAATAATACTGGTGTTTGCCAGTTGAGTACATGTGGGCGTATTTTAGTAAAATTCATATTTTTTAGGCAGGGAGAAATAAGAACAGGTCATCAAAGTGATACTCTGCATGAAGAAGACATTTCCTTCATGAAAAATAAAGTTCATTTCTTTTGAGAAGTTTACCTTACATTTTATTCCATAGTACTTTCAGGGCTGACATTTTTCTCATTTCCTTTTCAGTTTTAAAATGACTTTCTTCAATGCCAAAGAACGTGGGTTTAAAAAAGTCAGACACAGTTGAACGCAAAGCTCCCAGAAGTGCCCCACCTACTGTAAATCAAATCTCCAGCAGCTGCGTTTTCCTTCCAGTGACATAATTCATGACTGGTTTGGCAGTGATTCAGTATTTTCATGGGGAAATAAAATTGATGGCAATTGTGCCAAAACACAATGCCACAGCATTTTAGTCTTCAAAGCATATTACAGTGTGTATAGAAATCTAATTTGCAATAAAATATTATTGATGAAGTGTATATTACAATGTGTCACACTTTTATTCAGACATAGAACACCTTTTTTTTTGTAAGCTTAGTACATTTGACATTATGCTATTTGTATCCTAGAATTTAAAACACAGGAATAAGAAAAGAATGCAATTCTAATCATTCTCTTTGAGCACAACTCATTGTCATTGTGTGTGAATCATTATAAAGGAGTGTGGCTGACCACATTTCATTTACACATTCACATAACAGCCAGATGAGATAAGACAAAGGAAGAGTACATACTGCACACCCACCCACCCACACATACCTGTATTACCATCTCCTATGGGGACATTACTTAATCTTACACTATTTTCTTTGACATTTATCCTAAGCCAAACCCATGACTTCTCCATAAAATCTTATGATTTATACAGTGGATCTTGAAAATTCAACATAGGGTGGCAGGAGGTTTTCTCAGGCTAAGGGAAATGTCCTCTGTGCAGTATGTGGAATCCCCATAAATCTATAATGTACAGAAATGGAGTCAATAACACTTTTAAACTATTTTTGAATTGTTTTGCAATTTATATATAGTTGTATCATAATTGCAGATAAAATAAAGCTTTACACATCTAACCTTATGAGAAAGGCTTTTAGTGAAAACATTTTATTTTATTGAGTAACATGTTGCGTCACTGCACTGGAATCCAAATGGAAAATAAAACCATACTGTGTAGTCCAGCTGAAATAACGGTGGATCCTCTGATTCCCCGCCTTCACTCTCTCAATCTGCCTCCTCAGCATCTGCTTCTGTCTCTCCGTCAGAAACCAAATCTTCCTTATTTTCATCCCTCACACTGACATCATCTCTTTCCTCTTCTTCACTTCCTTCCTTGTCTCCTCTCTCACTGGTCCTCTTCAGCTCTGACCCTTCTGGTGTCGCTACCATTATTTCTTCTTTTTTTCTCTCCTTCTCTTCCTCTTGCTTAATTCTAATTTTTACCCCAAATATAAAGATGTTAGTTTTTCTTGTCACTGATATTTTTATATCAAGATATTACACTTTTAATGTTTAAAATCCTCGTATTTTTCTCTCTGTATTTAGAATTTTTAAGGACGTCTCCTGCTTTAACAGTGAGGCTTGTTGCTGGGACACTGATCACACTGTCACTGAAATTTAAGTCCCTGAAACAGTGACCCTCTGAATCTAAACCTACCAGTTTTTTTATGTCTAAATGCTTTATAAACTGTTTATTATAGTCAGTTGACTAACCAAAGGGTAAAATACTCCAACAAATTCCACACAACTGAGTAACTTTTGGCTAATGATGAATTAACGTACTGAACATTTAGTGTATATTCCATTCATTACATGTTTAACTTGACTTTAATTTTGTGTGTTACGGAAACTGACATCACCTGGAGAAAGCTGGGGGGCTCAGTCGCTCCACTCTGATTACAGACTGTGCTTCCAGACACACACCATTTGTGTGTGTGTGTGTGTGTGTGTGTGGGGTGCTGTAGGTCTGGTCACTGCACAAACTCTGGTGGTCCAACATCTTTTTAAATAATAATTTTTTTTAACTACTTTGATAGACTTCTTCAGTGTAGTGCTGGGTCATTGTTTTTTTTGTTCAGTATAGTTTTCAGAACATTTACAGTTAGGGGGGCAGCCCTTGGATTTATAGTATGGGCTCCAGCATTTTGACTGACAAAAGTAGAAAAAAATGTGCCCACACACTTACATGCACAAACGCACACACAGTAGGATATAGGGCAGGGGTTAAAAAAAATGTCTTGGAGGTAACCGTCTCCCTGTGGACTTCCTGCCCTTTAGGATCCAGCAGATATTCTTTGGAAATGAGTTGCTTGCAGCGTCATTATTTTCATCTCCCATGCAGCAGACAAAGTGCTTCAGGAAGTTAATGGCTTGACACAGCTGGTATCTTCTGGTTTTAGTTGGGGGTAGGCTAATCAATACCATTGAGGGAGATCAATTCCGCTGTGTGTCTCTGCATTGTTTTCACACTGTGTGTATGTTTGGATGTGTGGGTGAATGTAATTTCCCAGGTGGTCATGGTGAAGCTGCCTAATGGGAAACCTCCAGATGACAAGTCTAAGGAACTGAACTCAAACAGTCATTTATGATTGTTTGAGCCTTACATTTGGATGGAAGTCTATTTGTGTCCATCATTGTACATGTAAACTTATGTGTGTTTGTGTGTTGGAATGTTTATGTATATGCCCACATTGATATGTGTATGCACATGTATCTGCATGTTGTACCCAGGTGCACTGCCTGGAGGTTGGTGGGGTGAGTGCAAAGTGTTCATGTGTGTGTCTGATGGGATGACAGGGTGTGTCAAGAGAATTCTTCTCCCAAAACCCCAGCACAAGAAATAAGGTCAAATTCAAAATATCATGTCAAAGAAAGAAGGAAAAAAGAAAGCGAAGATGGGGGCTGGGGGCATTTTATGTAAATTATCATTATATTAACATTAAATTAAAAACTGAGACAGAACATTTCTCTTAAATGTGCAGTGTGCTGTATTTTGTGCTGGACAATCTTACTGCAGATATGGAACATAATGTCCATTATATTTTAGTTTAATTTGTTTAATCACCAGAAAATATGAACTGTTATGTTTTTGTTATCTCATTGAAAAAGAGAGAGGGCCATATTTCATCACATTATTTTGCCTTGTTTCTACAGTAGCGCAGTTTCATCTTCATTTCCATTTTACAGAAGGTGCAGGATTTAATATTCCTCTAATTATAGAGGCAACCAAACGCTGGCTCTAATGAGGAGATTTCACATGTTCATAAGGCGCCATAGGGGAGTGTAAGATGCAGGGTTTTCTTGGATGCAGCTGCAGACCATACAATAGATGGAGTGTTATATGACTGGAGGTTTTTGATCCACTATTTTGAAGCCATAGTAGTGCCACAACTCCATACTAACATGCGAATTAGTAAGCAAAAATGTGTACCCCTGAGGACAAGCTCTGACCCTCTGTGAAATGCCCTGTCCAGCCTGTCAGGGCCAAATGGACACCCGTTTGACAGTCAAAGTCTCCCCCACCCTCGACCCATGGTCCGATAATGATAGATGCCCCCTCTGGCTGATACCACCATCCCCCCTACACCCCATTCCACATTATTGTTCTGCCCCAAAAACAAGCAAAATACCCACCCACACATTACATTCTGGTCACATCTCTGGTTTAGAGTTACACACAGGTGTAGTATTTAATACGGCTGTTCATACATATGCTGGAAAGTGTGATTTCTTTATAGTTACTGTGGTTGCCCCCAAGTGGTAAAGAGGATTTCAGAAAGTGACATGTATACACAAATTGAGTAATGTGTCTATAAAGGTATGTTCTACTGTTTATTTACACAAATGTGTGGTGAGTGTTAGTATGGATTTTGTGTATGTAGTGTATAGCATGGGATTTCAATGAGTCAACATGTTGGAACTATGGAGCCAAAAATGAGTAAAACTGGTACAACTGTAGTATGAAAATAAACATTTTGGAAGTCTTATTAATGCAAATTATTAACTACTACAGTCCAGATGTACTTTTATAAGTAGATTTTATTGGAGAATCTGTGAGATGGTCCAAATGAAATGAATGAAACAAAGCTGATAACTGGACAAACACTGCTGAATTGAGAACTTCAGTTCAAGCTGCATCTAGTGGCTGTCAGTGGCATTACGCCTTCAATGTTAGCTTCATTTTGGAGCTGAGGTCCTTGCCATTTCTTGTAATCTATGATTTTAGTTCAAGATAGCACTACTGAAAATATGACATACAAAATCTTTAAAACCTCACATTATTGGACTTTAAATTTGTAGTGTTCCATTGATGTGGTAATAGTGATGAGCCTGACATATTATAAAGATCTGATTTTGCAATGGAATAGAATAGAAGTACTTTATTGATCCCACAGTTGGGAAATTGCTTTTCATTAAGGAAAATATTCATTAAAGATTTTTTTTGTGTACATCTTTACATTTTGTAGAGGATGTTTTCAATACACACTTTTCATGTGATTTGTTTCAGTTTTTTATTTGAATAGATGAACACATTTTTCCCTCAATGACAATATGAGGTGGAGACAATACCAATGCCCTCAGTAAATGAAACAAAGCGATTCAGACAAAGAGACACAGAGTCGAGGAGACACTTGCGGGGTATTTACCGCCCCTGCTCCGTTATTCCTTTTAGCCCTCTGGTGATTGGGTGTGTGTGTGTGTGTGTGTGTGTGTGTGGGTGTGAATATGAGCTTGTGAAATAAGAGGAGAGCACATACACTGCAGCTACACACACATCCAGATACAGACACAACATACACTCACAAAAACATGTGCAGACACAATGGTGTCTGAATATTTCTCAACACTGCTTGAGGAAAGCAAAAGAACTCATGTGTGCAAATATTTGGTTTGCAGCCCAGATTTCATCTGAATATGTCATTAGTTGAACCGTCAGTGATATGTGAACATATGTCTCTGTTCTTGCTCTGTCATATATTGTATGTATTTTTATGTACATTATTATGCCAGTATGAAACAAAAAATGATTATGTCACTTGAAACAAGTGTCAATTATTAGTAATAAAAAGGGATCTGCGTAGAAAAAAACCCACGTATTTATGTGAAACTTAATAAAACTGAAGCCTTATTATTGAATTCACTGATACTGCTTATTTCATCTATATTTTTTCTTGATGTAGCTCACCCACATTACACATCTGTCTTAATTCATTAGAGGTATATTACCACCAAAACTTAATGGGGGTAAATGGTCATTCATTAATGCTAATTCTTGGACTTTTTCAAAATGATGTTAAATAAAAAATATGCAGCATGAGGATTATTCCAGATGGATGATGTCATTTGGACTTTGATCATCAAGCCATGTGCTATTTTCATTCAGCTGGGCTGCTTTCATCCTTTGGAAGAAAACAAGCATAATTCACATGAGATAATCATGAAATGTGAGAACTTAAATTTTAGTCCCACGTTGCTCTGTTCATTTTTATAATGTGTAGATTTTAGTGCAGGTTTTCTGTGTGCTTCTACAAATGTTTATTTGTGGATGACTACATTTGTTATTTTGAAAATATTAATTTTAAACACTTAGATCTTTTTTGTGTCTCAAGAGAACAGCTGACCTAGATTATAAAGCTGTTCTCAATTTTGTCATTGTAAGGTGTTTGTATCTACTGTATGGCAGTCCTCTGTTGGGCACTTCTGGGTGGGCCTATCTACAGGGTGCCAAACAGGGTGTCTGTGTCCAGTGATGTGAATTGACATGCTGTTTAAAAATGGATCTGTCTAAATTATTCAGTCTGTTATTTTAGTGTCAGCCTTCAGTGATGATGTCTGGTTGTCACGGAAACATAGTCCCATGATCTCAAACCCACAGCTGAGTCCCCTCTGGAGATGTGCCACATCAGCTAGATAATTTTCTCAAAAAATAAGGTGTCACTTCATGTCAAAATGTGAATTAGGGAAAGGAAGTGAGTACTATTTTTATGTGACAATGAATTGTGTCAAATTATATGGGGTAACAAAATCGCCATAAAATGTTATGTGTTATATACTGCCAATAGGAAATACAGAAGTACTGAATACATACAGTACATTTCTCTGGGCCTGTCTCACTATTTCAGTGTATCTTTCAAATACACAGTGATGCATTTTGGCCGTGTCGATCAGGCTTTATGGATCTCCAGTGAGACATGAACACATGGAACAATCATCAAGCTTCCAGCTGTTGGAGTTTCTCTCCATTTCACACTGAGATCCTCTCTGTGATGAGAGGCTGCATCTGGGGGCTGGCACTTTACTCACCGGACACTTGTCTGGAAAGAAAACTTCTATTCATTCTTGGTAAGCTCTTCGAGTGCGTTTGTCAGCATGCCTGAGAGGCCACATATAGTGTATGTGTGTTGTGCTTTTGTGTGTACAGTAAACAATTCTTTGTGAGTGATCAGGCTGTTGAGGCAGAGAAACGGCTGTGAGAACAGCTGGGAAATCAGACGGTGATCCTTCCACCTTAACACTGGGATTTACACACTGTCCAAAGCCCAGACACAGAACACAACTGTGCCAAAATGAACATGCATATGCATGTACTCAGACACACAAAGGGCTCTTCCACTTGCACAGATTGCATCATGGATTTCAGCTCATTTCATCATCCGTTAGTCATTTTTCATCTAAGCTTTTAACCTTAAACAAACAGTCACGATGCATCCATTGATTTATTCAAAAAGAGACAAAGAGGCTCTCTTGTGTAGGCTACAAATTGGTTCCTGTTCAAGTAGCCCACAGGTAATACAACATACAACCTGCTGTTTCAGTTCATTACGTTCCCACTCAGCAGCATTTTAAGCCCTATTTAACAGGACAAATTGACAGTCTCAACACTGCTACTTTGTTCTATTTGCAGGAACAAACAGATATTGTTTATGCTTGTACTCAGATGTGTCCAGTTAAACTGATACACATTAATGCTGGATGCTGAGGAGATGGTCTGAAAACAACATTAATATGGCAGGAACCTTTACTGTCACAGGACTCTGGTATAAGTGTTGTAATGCACTAAAAGCCAAATTACAGTCTCCAAACAAACTTTAAAAAATGTCAGTCACATTTACACAAAATAAATATTTCACTCATCATTTTAGCTGCTGTGTGCCAAGAAGTCAGTCAGGATATGTTAATTCCCACAACAGTCATTTAGAGACATGCAGCCTGCTGTCTCCACAGTGTGACTCCAAATCCCACCATCCCTACAGCTCTTTCATCCTTACCTGTCAGCAGATGAGAGCGCTATACACCTGCAGCCACCTGTGTTTGTGTGTGTGTTTGTGTATGTTTGTGTGTTTCCATTGAGGCGCTTGCTGTGCAAGCATATTTACAGCCAGAATTTTTGACAAGCCTAATGAATCTCTAGAGAACTTAACTGCCAGCTCCCTCTTGTTCTATCTTGTCTTCATTGTTCTTGCACTGTGTTTTCTACCGTCTTGTTTTCTTTCCTGCCACTCTTCCCCCTCATTGTGTATCTGCTTAAATCGACACTACCTCTCTCAGTGCGGTGGGTTTTGCTTCCATAAACTATTATTTTTCCATTGTGACTAATAAATGGTTTGAGAGACACTTTGCTGTTAACCATGATGCAGATAAGATCAACCTCTCTTACAATGATACGTCCATTGTTACTGTAACTTCTCTGGTGTAAGGTGGAACCTCCTTTCAGAGAACAGGCATTAATTATTCTTAAGTCTGCTGTATTAGTCATGCCTCAGCTCTGCTTGTCAATCCAAAATCCATTACCTAAGCCTGAGGATGCCTTGTTAGTTTACAATCGAGTGCTAATTACACAACATTATGATACATAGGCCTCATCTTGCTGTAATCACAGTAATTAGTGCAACAAAGTCTACATGACCAGGGAGGCAGAAGAACCAGAACAAAAGATTCACACTCAGTTGGTCCTGCATCCTGCATAAACATCCTTCAAGACACACATGCATTAGAACACACTAACATCACTAACATGCATGTGCTGTACTCACATGTCAGTTACAAAGTTGTGACTGCATCACTGATCTGTTGCCTTGCCTGAACCAAGGGGAAGTGTGCACATGCAGAGCATGAGTAATGAAATGCTTCACACTCATTTGGCTTTTGCACTTCAAATGAGATTGGCACGGCGCAGCGTCTAAAACACAACCATTAGATCTATAATGACTCCACTGCTTACTCCCCATGGACTCACTACACACACACACACACACACACACACACATATGCATGCGCGCGCACACACACACACATATGCATGCGCGCGCGCGCACACACACACACATGCATGCGCACACACACACAGCCCCCCAAATAGTCAATGTATTATGCATTCCACCCATCTGCCACTCTGTGAGCTCTCTATCCCAGGGGGAAGAGAGGGGAAAAGAGGAGGAGGAGTAGAGAGGGAGGCACTCACAGCTGGATGTTGGAGAAAGAGAGAACGAGGGGTGAGTTCTGTCCCTCTTCCCCCGTCTCTCTCCATCTGTATATCTGTCAGGTTAGAGGAATGTGAGGTGCTCACCTGTGTTTGGGCTTCGTCCTCACAGACAGGTATGAGCATATGGCTGTTCTGTATGAGTGATTTATGGATGCCCATACCTTTCGAGTGTGTGTGTGTGTGTGTGTGTGTGTATGTATGTATGCACGCGCGTGTGAGACGGAGATGGAGATGTGTGTACATGTACAATATGGAAACACAAACCTGTTTACACACACACTTCTTTGTTGAGACAGCTTATATTGTACGTAAACCTGGACTGAATATGGTAATCATAAAATAGGAGGGAGATGACTTGTTTTGTTTTAGGGTTATGATTAGGCATATTGAAGTTATGGTTCATTTCAAGGTAAGTCTCCACATAATGAATAGATGCTCGAAAATGTAAAAAGTCTGTATGCCGAAAGCTGTGTATTTACCACTGGAGGGTGTGGATGGCCCAGCAGGAGATTGAAAGTGACCATCTGTGGCCACAAGCGTCATTGTCCACATCTACATGGAAGCATTAAACTGCAGATGTGAACGTGTGGAATAACAACACAGCGCATTAACAATGTAACCTGCTTGTGCTTGTGCATGAGACACACATAATTAGATAAGTCTATTTATATGTGACAAACTGCATGAACAATCAGCATCGATGTTGCTTTCATGGTGAAATAGACAGACTTGAAATTGTTCTGGTTTTTAGAAGTACAGCATCAGGAAAAGATGTAAGGTATGTATACATCAAAAGATGCTTTTTTGCTGGAATAAGCACTGGTAGAATCACAAGGCCTCAGCTTATTTTACAAAAAAAAAAAAAAACAGAGCGGGCTGGAGGCGAGAGGGGAGCACTTAAATAGCGTTTCTTTGTCTCACAGCTGCCAAACATTCACCCTGCCCCAAACTAAACTGCAACCCCATGATCCTCATCTGCCCTATTACATCCTTCAGCTGTTTCCTTCTTACTGGTCTGTGAGACGGTGTCTGTGTATGCAGGACAAGTGTGTGTGTTCACCCGGAGAAAACAGAGGCTCTGTTGTCACTGTGCTGTCTCATGCAGCTGTGTGTGCTTCAGATGTTTTTACACAAAGGATGAAATGACAGATGAGAGAAATGAAGAGAGAATTAAGTGAAAAAACACAGGGAAAAAATTATTTATGCATTTATTAAATTAAGTACTTCTTTGTTTGTTTATTCAGAATTGTTTGAACTCTTATATTTTTGTGGGAAAATGTTCACTTCAGAGTGCTTTCTTTTCTTTTTTTAATAAAACCAAGCTGTCAAACTAAAAACAATGACATTTTATAAGACATCGTCAATAGATGCCTGCATAATTATATTGTAATTATTGTCATATTGCACATCAGTTTTGAACATACACCAAGAAATAACTATTATCACTGACCTCAGTTGCCAAATTATGTACTGGGGGAAAAATAAAATGCTGGAATGTGTTGAAGTGGTAATTTATTTTCCACACAGTCAGTGATTAGAAACAGAAAAAAGTAAGAAGTATCAGAAATGCGTGTGGAGAATCAGAGCAAGATGCATTATCAGGAA